>JAAXCT010002152.1:0-92559 GCA_012490785.1 Eragrostis nindensis | reverse complement strand
CCAGGGCGGCGCACATGAGGCAGGGGTGTGCGCAGGCTGACGTGAACTGGAAAATAGTGCACTGCCTACTCCGTCACGAATCGTGCGGAGACACGGAAGCTGCCGTGGAGCCGAACCTCCGAGGGACAACTCCCGGTGTGTGGATCCCGCCAAGCCGAAGCACATCCAGACCAGCTCGCTCCAGGCACTCATTGCGCGGGAAGGCCGGCTGCACCCCGCCGCTGGATATGGCGAGGAGCAGAGACATGAGCGAGAGGGGGCAAGGGAGAGGGGCATCGCACGGCAGCCGCAGCACCACGGCACCGCCGCACCAGGAAGGAAGGGAGATGGGGACGGAGAAGCGAAGAGTCGAGAGCAACCTGGACGTACGGTACGTCGGCGTGAGCAATCCTTTCTAATCGGACGGTGAAAAATTAAAGTAATGGTTGATCGAATGGCTAGAACACTAATTCATGACGTGGCATGATGTCAGCACAAGAAACCTTCATAATTTAGATTAGAAAAGATATGTGGGCTTTGCATTGCAAACCTCCTTTGAACTGCTGAGGGAGTTCAACGAACTTAATTTATAATCAAACTAAAAATTTAGATGTTTCACATTAACTTACTCCCTGCTAACAAAACAATTGAAGCAGGGAAACAAAATCAAACTAAATTTTTGAACAAAAGTAAGATTCAATTCTTTTGGTAGTTGGGAAACTTTTTGAACAACTCCCTGCTAACAAAAGAATAGAAGCAGTGACACGCCACAACAAAGCCAGTAGACTCCGCGGCGAACAGATGGCGCGCAGCCAAGCTCCGTGATGCCGTCGATCTCGCCGGGGTTCTTACTCGACTGCTCCGGTCGGTGCTCCACAAAGCGCGACCTCCGCCTCCTCCACGGCGCTATCCTCCGCCGCCGCCACCTCCTCCCGGCCGCCGATGCCGTTGCGGCTCTCGCCAAGCTGCTCCGCTTCTCAGCGGTTTCCCCTGCCGGCGACCTCCGCCACGCCTCCCTGCTCCTCTCCTTCCACCTCCCGTTCATCTCTTCCGCTGCCTCCCACCTCGCATTCTTCTACAACACCCTCATCCGGGGCCTCGCAGCATCCTCATCGCCCAGCGCCGCCATCGAGCTCTTCACCGCGATGCGCCGCGCGGGCGCCTCCCCTGACGCCTTCACCTTCACATTCGTCCTCAAGTCCTGCTCCCGCTGCCATTCGCCGGAGCGGCTACCTTCCGACCTCCATGCTCAGGCGATCAAGCACGGGTGCCTCGGCGCGCGCAGCCCGCACGCGCATGTCCACAATGCATTGCTGCACGCGTATGCGTCTCGGGCTGCCGTGGACGACGCGCGCAGAGTGTTCGACGGAATGCCCATCCGCGACGTGGTCTCCTTCTGTGGGCTTCTCACCATGCACCTCAAAGCCAATGATTTAAATTCCGCACGTGAGGTTTTTGACCAGATGCCACAACGTGACATTGTTTCCTGGACTGCCATGATTTCTGCATATGCTAGGGCGAGGCGTCCACAGGAGGCCTTGGCGCTGTTTGATGCCATGCCAATGCAGCCAGACGAGGTGACCATGGTCAGCGTTGTATCGGCGTGCACAGCACTTGGGGACCTTGCTACCGGGGAGCGTCTGCGGCAGTATATTGATTCCAATGGTTTTGGGTGGATGCTTTCGCTCCGCAATGCACTCATGGACATGTATGCTAAGTGCGGGTGCCTCCCTGAGGCACATGCTTTGTTTGACGGAATGACAGTCAGGAGTTTGGCATCTTGGAACACTCTTATCTCAGCGTATGCATCACATGGCGACGTGGACCACACAATTTCTATGTTTCATCAGATGCTAGCTGATGACAGTGTTGTGAAGCCAGATGGGGCGACACTGCTAGCAGTGCTCACCGCGTATGCACACAAGGGCTGTGTTGAGGAGGGGCGCACAATGTTCGGTGAGATGCAAAGAGGAACATATGGCAAAGTGGAGCTCACAATCGAGCACTACGGGTGCATGGTGGACTTGCTTGGCCGGGCGGGTCGACTTGAGGAGGCGTACAACATTATAGAGCAAATGCCAATTCAGGGCAATGATGTAATCTGGGGTGTGTTACTTGGTGCATGCCGGAAACATGGGGATATCCATATGGCGGAGAAGGCAGTACAGAAACTAAGGAACCTAAACCAAGAGGAAGGTGGGTACTACATTTTGCTCAGTGATATGTGCAGTGCAACTGGCCGTACTATGGAGGCAATGGAGATTAGACGGACTATGAATGAGAGCGGGGCCAAGAAGACTACAGGCCGGAGTAGCTGGAGTGCTGCCTGTCTTCCTCAACTATAGCTATTTTCCTAGGCGCTTCAGGACAGGACAGCCCTTGATCACCAATCTCTCGTCTGAGGCATGTATCAATCTATGTTCACTTAATACAAGAGGATGCCCAATTGCCCATGCTTCGGTTACACTTGTCTCTATCTTTCTAGTGGTGTTGTGATGACTTATACCGTTAGTTCAAGCAATGAAAGTTGCAGATGATGAAAGTATCTGTCTAATTTCTCCCTTCGACTGCTGGACTGCATGTATGAGGGACAGGTACGAAGGATCAAATTTCATAAAAGCCAACAGTCCAACATCTTGTACAAGCCAAAATAGTTCTACATCCAATGACCTAGAAGCATATTTGGAAATGAAGGAGCAATGGGGGATAGGCGGGTGCCCCTCGTTGTATCTCCTGAGGCGGCAATGTTCAGTTATGATGGTGTTGGATCATTTGCAAGTATGCAGGATGCCGTGGATGCTTGCCGCTCGTCAACCACGTGTGTACCATCATCAGGATGGTTTCAAATCACTGCTAGCAGTGCGACAATTTTTGTCGAGGGGGATGATTTTCATTGCAGAGAATGTCTTTTTTAAGAATTCTGCTCTGTCCTTGCAGGATTGTTCATGTGGCACTATGGGAGGTAGGGCTTAGTGGGGATTGATGTCTACTTCTGTGTTTATACTCATCTGGGAAAGCAGTATCAGTTATGACTTAATTGCATAACGTACACCTGTTAATTATGAACCATTTAGCTTCAGCTTGCAGCTTTAGACCTTTAGTCAACCACATTTGTTGGGTTCACCAGTCAGTCTTTCATCTCTGTTGGTAGCTTAGTAGGATACTGGAAAGATTATTTTTGCTGCAACTTTTATGGACATCTGCATAGAGCCTGCTGGATGGCTTAATTGGGACAAATCTGAGAATGAACAAACTGCAAGGAAAGATTGATTTGCTGAAACTCTCTGTATAAGGCTCTTCATTTCGTAATGCATAGTGACAGCCTAATAGGCATGGCTAATATTGCTGCCTGATATGAGCAACAAGTAGCTTGGTGTAAATAATTGGTTGATGATGAAGCGCCCATGGCTGCTCCACAAGCTGGGAACAGAGCTGTCAATTTCAGCGTAGAATGTATAGCAATATCTTTCTACACAGCATGCCCTATAGATGAACAAATTCAGAGGATGCAACGAGAAATGTGCAGTTGGTACTTAGTATTGGAATCATGTCAAGAATGGGAAAATAATTGTCTTTGTGAGCAAAACAATTAGTAACTGGTATGAAATATGAGCTGCATGTTATTTGTGAGCTAATGAATCAAACAGAAGTTTGTCACAGGAGCTGCTATGGTGAACTGTCAATGCAAGCTATCTTGGCAGGAACCCATGCTGTGAAACTGGAACCTCGAAGGCCATCATCTTCTCGCCTCGAGCAAAGCCGTTGCGGTCATAGGACGAGATCTCAGTGATGCCCAGCTCCGTGCACACCCTGATGAGCTCCTCCCCAACCCGCCGGGCAGCCTCCTGTTGAAGATAGGTCTCAGCTCTAAGATGCCTGCCGGGTTGCGAATTTCAGACGAAGACGAAAGACGGCTTACCGCGGTGGTGCAAGGCGGGTCGCCGCAGATGGACTTCTGTAGGGTGCTGCCGTAGAAGAGGATCTTCTTGTTGTGGTCGTCGGCGAGCACGGCGTAGAGCTGCCTGTTGGAGCAGAACACCGAGAGCCGGGGCTTCGTCGCCGTGCCGTTGAACTGCAGTCAGCGAGACGGCGATTATTCTAACGCTGACGCCGCCCTGGTCCCGAAGAGCAGATGAGGAGACATGGAGGATGGAACGCTGAAACATACCTTCCTCTGCAGCCGGCGGTTCCTGACCTTGGCGTTCTCCGTTCGCGCGCCGCGCCTCGCCGTCGCCTCGATCCTAGGGTACGTGCGCCGGCGCGCGGCAACGCCTGCGCAGTCGAGACGGAGGAGAACGGCGGGGTGGCCTCGCTCACCTGGCCGGTGCAGGCGCGGGAACTCGACGCGGCTCCTGGAGCCTACCAGCAGCATCGAGGTCGAGGCGCTACAGGCCGGGCCCGCACCCCACGGCGAGGGTGGCTGACCAAGCGCGGTGCGGAGCGACGCCATGGCACAGGACGGTCCGGCAGAGCCGGGCAATTCGTCGAACACCCCCCGCGCAGGCTCCGCAGTCAAGTGGGTAATTGTTTTTGGCGGGATAACGGGATAAGCTAATTAGCAATTAAAACAAGACGGGATGTCTGGCTTTGGGCCCACCACTCAGTGGAGTTAGAATGCAGAAACGGCAAGCATTGCCAATGAGGCGAGCGCGGCTGCGAGGGCCCACCGTCCAGTGTCACTATGACAGCTGGGACGGGCTCATCCCGCGCGCCAGTTTAGCCTTTGCTTGCTCCTCATCACACGAAAAGACAGGCCAGTGGTTTTATTCCTCGTGCGTAATCACAGTTTATTCCAGGCTCTACCTGGCAACCAGCCCCGTTTCAAAGCTAAGCCAAGCCAGCTGCTGCAAGCTCTGCTTTGAGCGGCATTTCCAACGCCCCCACCTCCAGCCTCCCGCAAGCCCAGAAGAGCCCCGGAGATCCGGGCATGGAGGGAATGTGGGGGCCGGCGCTCGCCGCCGTGGCGTCCGGGGACCGGATCGCGGAGGCGTGGGCGGCGGTGCGGGCGGGGGCGGTGGCGCCGGTGCTGCAGTCGGCGGTGTGGGCGTGCATAGCCATGTCGGTGATGCTCGTGATTGAGGTCACCTACATGAGCCTCGTCAGCTTCGTCGCCATCAAGCTGCTGCGGCGAGTGCCGGAGCGGCGTTACAAGTGGGAGCCCATGCCCTCCGGCTCCGGGAGCGGCAAGGGCGACGACGAGGAGGCAGCCGCGGGCAGCTTCAGCGACGAGGCGTTCCCGATGGTGCTGGTGCAGATCCCCATGTACAATGAGAGGGAGGTGAGGTGTTTCAGATTCCTGGCTCGCTTTCCCTTGTTTCTGCTCATTGTCATGATCAGGTCGCGCTGTGACCCGCTCCACTTCTCACTCCCTTTTCCATGTGACATTTTGCATCGCATTGCTTCAGTTCTACTGTTGTCAGATTCTCTGTTAGTCGATTTACTTCTAGACTTCAGCATCTCTGTGAGCCCATAAGTAAACTGCTGAGGGTGATGACACGGGGAATAGCGTGTCTTGATCGGCAAGAGTTTTGTTAGATGTGATTTTTTGTCAACAACGTGCTCACTACTAATTGCTAAATGGTTTGGGGCCCACATTGCTAACCTTGCGAACACGAAGCTTGTCGAACTTGTTGTAGTTCTGCATTGTCCAAATGAAGCCTGGAAAATATTTAATCTGCAACTCATGTTCGCATCCAATAGATTTTACAATCTGTCTGATTGGTGGAAGCTTAGCATGTTGAGTGGTCATGTTTTTTCCAGCTCTGACAAGCAGACAAAGAGTGTTCTCCGGGGTTGATCTTGCGGACTTGCAACATGTGACAGTGGATGTGATGCATATTCTAATCTTCTGCAGGTGTACAAGCTTTCTATTGGTGCGGCATGTGCCCTCACATGGCCTCCGGACCGTATTATAATCCAAGTCTTGGATGATTCCACTGATCCGTTCATTAAGGTAACCTAAAGCTTCTGCAAAGTAAGTAGAATGCATTTTTTTTTTACTTTGCATGATCCAATCAGTTTCTAAAGTCACTTGCAACGGTGAAACATTTTTGGATCAAGAAGTGGCTGCTGTGATGCCCATGTCAAACCTGTAATTCCTAGGAATTCATGATAAGTGGATGTTGAATAATTCTTCAGTACTAGCTCCATAACCATAGGAAGTCAGAAATGTGCTTAGCACTGATTTATCATATGATTTTTGTTCTGTTACACGAAAAAAGGCTGAACGCTCAGAGATCTCAGCATCAACCTACCCTCTGTCCCCCTTTTCCCATTAAGGAAATGCTAATCAGTATCAGAGTTTGCTTGAGATATTTCATGAAGCCAGACAGTACCGCATAGTGGTAGGATCTTCAATTTAAATTATTGGAATTTGTTAATGCATCATGTTGTATGAGGCCTGAACTTTAGCGATTTTTTTGTATAGATGTTGATATTTAAGGTTTTTTCTGGGCGAGCAAATTACGAGTTTGTATAATTCAACTGCAAACTAATGTGCAATCACACAGAATTTAAACTTGATGATTGACAGGTTAGAACTACACAATGCAAACTGAAATTACTAATAAGGCGACTTTGCATAATTATTATCTGTAAATATCAGATAGAAGACTGGAAACAATTATAAGTTGTGGCGTAACAAATACCCAAGAGATCCGTTAATTTCTAAATTTTGGTCCATGCAGGAACTAGTGGAGTTTGAATGCAAGGAATGGGCCAGCAAGAATATCAACATTAAGTATGTTGTTAGATATAATAGGAAGGGATACAAAGCAGGAGCCCTGAAGAAGGGCATGGAGCATAGCTATGCCCAACAATGTGATTATGTTGCCATCTTTGATGCAGATTTCGAACCTGAATCTGACTTCCTGATAAAAACTATACCGTTTCTTGTGTATAACCCAGAGATTGCCCTGGTACAGACTCGTTGGGAGTTTGGTAAGAAAGTTTTCCATGAGCTTTATTTTGTGAGACTAGTTGAATTAGATATGACTGTTTTTTCGTTACTGTCACATGATATTATTGAAAACTCAAGCAGTGTAGCACTTTGAACTTTCGTAGGAAGATGCGCTCGGTCATGTTATACTTTGTCACAGTTCCTCAACTCTAGAGATATCATTAGTTTTCATTCTGTTCATCAGGCCATAAGAACTTATAAAATGAAAGAGAATTCAGAAAAACAGAAAACAGATGCGCTCTATAGTACGTGTGGTCCCATTTTTGTTAAAGAACGTTGAATTTGTTCATTAATGCTAATGTCGGTTTGTTCAACTTTCCAATGGCTAACATGGTTATGTCAATAATTTGAAGTGAGGGCATTTGTTCATTCTGATTACAGGATGTTCCTGACCTGGCCTATGCGGGGCAATTTTGCAGTGAACTATGATGTTTGCCTGATGACAAGGATACAGAAGATGTCACTAGATTATCATTTCAAGGTGGAGCAGGAATCAGGCTCATCAATGCATGCCTTCTTTGGTTTCAATGGTAAGCTTTAACAAAAACAATAATGGGAGGTTTCGATCATATCTGACTGATCCTATTACAGGCACAGCCGGTGTATGGCGTGTGTCAGCTATTAACGAAGCAGGAGGATGGAAAGATCGTACTACTGTGGAAGACATGGACCTGGCTGTACGCGCAAGCCTCAAAGGATGGCAATTCCTGTATGTTGGTGATATAAGGGTACGTCTTTTTGCAACTCCTTATAAGAATATGCATATCTGTTATAGTGTACCCTATCGGAGTAACAAATCTTGTATAGGTCAAGAGTGAATTACCAAGTACCTTCAAGGCCTACCGTCATCAACAGCATCGATGGACTTGCGGTGCTGCCAATCTCTTCAGAAAAATGGCACGGGAAATCTTTAGAAGCAAGGCAAGCATTCCTGAATGTGAAAAAAAAAATGAAGTCACTTGCAGGAACTCTTTAGAAGCAAGGAGTATACTAAACTAATAAAGTATATGTACTGTCTGTGATGCAGGGTGTATCTGTATGGAAGAAACTTCATCTTCTGTACAGCTTCTTCTTTGTACGAAGGGTCATCGCCCCCATCCTGACCTTCCTATTCTACTGCGTTGCGATTCCGTTATCGGTCATGGTCCCCGAAGTTAATATCCCTACCTGGGCAATGTTCTACATTCCCACTACCATCACCATCATGAACGCCATCAGAAATCCAGGGTAAAGTGCTCAGCTTATTCCAGATTCCAGACAATGTCTTCGTCTATCTCACTCTTTCTTCGCATGTTTACGGATATCATCATATATGTCAGCTCCATCCATCTGGTGCCACTATGGATTCTGTTCGAGAACGTCATGTCCATGCATAGGATGCGCGCAGCCTTGACTGGACTGCTGGAGACAATGTATGTGAACGAGTGGGTGGTCACTGAGAAGGTGGGCGATCATGTCAAGGACAAGCTCGAGGTCCCCCTCCTTGAACCGGTGAAGCCAACCGAGTGCGTCGAGAGGTATATAAACACAATCCAATTAGTGCACCCCGTCACATACTAGCGGAGCAGCGAAAAATGTGTGCCTAACACTGCCTTGCTCGTTCTCACACTTGCAGGATTTACGTTGCCGAAATCCTGGTTTCGCTCTACCTCCTTGTATGCGCCTCCTACGACTTCGTGCTCGGGGCCCAGCGGTACTACCTGTACATCTTCCTCCAGTCATTCGCCTTCCTCTTGCTGGGACTCGGTTTCGTCGGCACGGCTGAACATTGTTCTTGTTCATAGCGTAGCAGCGTCTCATTCTTCCTCCCCGATTCGTATACCCTGTAACTAGACAATTCTTCTGGTAAATGGAACAGAACGAACGCTCAATGCGAATAGCAGCATTTCATTAGCAACATTCCAGTGCCCTCTGCATTTCACTGCCGTCGCAGGTAATTCACCTATCAGAGTATCAGGCTCGTTTTGCCATTCGCGAGAGGAGCTCGTCTTCTCCAATGGTCGTCGCTCTCGCTTTCATCGGCCACAGGACGACACAAATAATGTAAGACCCATGGCAGCTTTACACAAACTTTTTGGCTTTTTCTTCCTTGTGAAGAGAAGCAAGCGAAAAAGTCTCAAAGTCCAAGCAAGAAACACACAAGCCTGCCGCTTTCACGCCAGGAAAAAATCTTGCTCGTTTTCTTGGTCGACATGTCTTTGGATTTATATATTTTGGTACACCACTTTCTTTGCAGAAAAGGTCGCATCTGCATAAACTCCGATCGACACCTGTTCCTTTACGTTTCCAAATTTTATGATGACCATTTTCATCTTTCTACAGATGCCCGCGATCCAATTGCCGTCTTGTCCCTTTCGTTGCCATTCTTTTCGCTCTGTCCCACACACGAGAGCACAAGGAAATAATCGGAGAAAAGGCCAACCAAACGGGGGGCCTGGATGTGACCTCCGTCGTCACCGTTTTCGGACGGTTTGGTGTCAATGCCAGTGGGCCCATGTTGAAGATGTGTTCTCTTGCTCCACGTATCGAGATATAATACGCCTGGGTGTCTCTCTAGCTCGTTCCACGTGTGCGGGCTTATTGGAAAACTTTTCTAGTTGGGATAATGTTTTGTAGTTAGGACAAGTCTTATCGATTCTGTGAAGATATCTCGGACACTTGTTTTTCATACAAAAAAATCAGGGACCAGGACCAAAAGGTCCATCGTCAACACTTGACACGTAGAAATAAAGTACCTGGAAAGCCTGAAACAGACAAAGTTTCACGTCTACTAAATCCGCCGTCCAAAAAAAGTTTGTGTTTTATTTTTGAATTATAATGTATCAGCAAGATACTTGCATAAGAAAGTGCGCATTTATGACCAGAAAAATCTACTATCACTTCAAAAAGAGCTAACAAGAGAACCTCAAACTAATTCCAAGAGCACACTGTCTTGTCCAGCAATGATCTGGGAGGAGTGGGAATGCTTTGGTGTTATTTATTCAAGTGAACCCTCGCAAAAAAAAATTATTCAAGTGAATATTTCCAAAACATACCTCCAGCTTTACTGAAACCAAGACATACTTGCCTTCATGTTAAATTCCCTAGGACCCTTATGACCTTATCGGATGAGCTGGTGATCGCGTGCCTTCTCAACGCGGCTTAAATTATAATAAAAATAAAATATATTGGTGGTCTCTAACCTTGTCTTATAATAATGTCTCTTCAACTAGATCTGGCATGGCTACAAGAACATATTGCTTACTAATACTAGTTTGTTTGAGCATCTCCAGCAGAAGACTTAAAACTGAAAACCTAAAATCAGTTTTAGGTAGAGGAGAGAGAAGATTTACAGAAAAAATTTGTGCTCCTCTCCAGCAGACTACCTAAAACTGGATACCTATGAAGCTTTCTGAAAATACTCCCACCTTTAGGGGGTATTTTACAAAAACTTCAAGACACATAAAAACCAATTACAACTTTTCGCAAGGGCATTTATGCAAAAATCACCAAGCCTTATCTTCTCCAATCCTCCATGGTGAGCGTGCTCAGGCCGTAGCCCCTTTCCTCCCCTCCTTCCGTCGACCCCCCCTCATCCTCCCCTTCTCCACACGCAACTGCGCCCCGGCGAGCCGCGTACCCCACCTCGACGCCGACGCGCACCCCGGTGAGCCGCCCGCCCCGGCGAGACGCGCCGCGTGCCCTGGTGAGCCGCCTCCAATCAAGCTCGCCCGCCGCCGCGACTCAGGCTCACTCGCCGCAGCCCCTTGCCCGCCCCAGCAATCCATCCGCCGCGACAACGCTGCTGGCGGTGTCGTGGGCGAGGGGGCGGCAAGGTCGGTGCGGCGCCATCGGCAAGGGCGAGCGGGGCAGGCTCGGATGAGGCCAGGATAGGGAGCTGCGGCTTTGGGGACCCGAGCGAGTGGGTCAGGGAGGAACCCGGTGGACGGCGGCGAGCTCCGGTCGACGACGCATCGCGGAATCGCGGCGGCGAGTGGCGGCGGATCAACGGGAAATGTCCCGTGCAGGGCGGTTGGTGCTTCCCGCCGTTGCTCAAAGAATATAGGTTTCCAGGAAGTGGAAACTCAAATTTGAGTTCAGGAGAGAGAAATTTAGGTAGAAACCAAAAAAATTTAGGTTTTGGTATCCGTTTAGGTACTCTGCTGGAGCAGTTTTTTGGCTGTTTTGACAGTTTTTAGGTTTTGGTAGCCACTTTAGGTGTTCTGCTGGAGATGCTCTAAGAGTAACGCACAACCAAAAGACACAAAACGGCTTCGAAAAAATGGAAGAAGGCTAGAGTAGTGGTGATGCCACTAAGTCCATGATAAACTCATACTTTCTTAAAAGGTAGCAAACGCTAAATTCATGAACATTTGGCACGTACAACTCTGAAAATAAACCATGAACTGAGTAAGGCAGACCACTAGAGAGTAATAGAGTATGTCATATGTAGCATACTAATTTAATTGCAAAAAAATGTAGCATATTAATTTGCTTCTTTCATAACATGAATTATGTAATTTAACATGATTAACCTACACGCTTGGTTCAAATAGGATAGAGCAACTGTTTAAACCTTTCCGCCAAACTGTTAGCGCTTTCTGAAGCTTCAAGCCTTCAAGGCATGGAACTGTCCACAACACAAGTTGCCAAGTATCATGAGAAAGCTATGCTTTCTCAACCGCCATCTTTAACTTTTAATTTGATGCGACTTAGGAGCTACCATGTTGAAGTTCAGATGCAGGTTTGCATTCAAGGAATGAACGGCCCAGAATCGAACTAGCAAGAAACACTCTAGTACATATTTTTCAAAATTTCAAGCCAAAAGCGACGCAAGCCACAACTGTTTTTATGCGAAAAGTGTTCATAGTAACAGGCTAAAAACAAAAACTTCTCTATGACATGTGGGGTAGTGTATACCTCATGCTGGCCCAATTAACTCAAAACTTCACTTGATTACCTCATGCTTAGATGTAACCTTATAAACAAAGAGCACTTGAAGCATAATAAGCAGAGAAGGAGATGTATTAGCAGACATGACTTAGAACTTGATTGGCTATTAAGGAATGCAAATAATGCAGGATAGCCATCTTGATGGACGCAGTTGCAAATGTTGGAACCACAAAAACATCACAGTCACATTGTCCTCTCCAGAAAAGGCACAAAACGGTGAACCATATGTATACATGGAGGTGCACAAATAATGAAAAGAATTGAAAAGATTCATTAGGGCGAAAGATAAAAAGAATTTAAAAGTAGAAAACGACGCATGTGAAAACATATTAAAACTCTGTCCCTGGTTTCGCCCAGCCTCAAACAGAAAAACGCTTCGCTTGCTTTCAGGAGCCCGGAGCCACATGATGAAAGATGCACCGGTTTTACCAAATGGTACGTGCTCCAACTGCTCTTTTGGACCCAACGCTTTCTCATGCTTACTCTAGGAAAATTCATGCTGCTTTTGTCAACTAAATCACGCAAACTCTACGAGTTTGAACAAATTCCTCGTAACGAATTTTAGCATTAACACGTACGCGCACCCCAAGTCCAAATTTGAGGCAAAGATTAGAAGCTTTAAAATAATTCGCTTACCTTAAAATTAGATATCCCTTTGTAACACATGTCTATTACATGAATCGTACAAGTATTCCACAGTAAATAGTTCGATTTTATGGGAAAAACGTAGCATTCGAGAGAATTTCCCACAATCCAAAGGGTAGGACAGGAGAAGAAAGAAGGAAGCCAGTTTCGTGTCCACGTCAGCAGTGAAGGATTTGATTGCCGAGTCAGGGTGCTGAGAGGGACCTCGGAGCAAAAGCGAGATAGTGTGGAGAATCAAATACCGCACCCCGGCGGCCACAAATCAAGCTTGTGGCTCTCGACCCCTCTCGCCCCGCCTACGTGGACCCCACCCCCCTCCCGCCTTCCTTAAAACTATCCCCATTCCCGTCCGGACCGAGCTCAACAAATCGACGATCCGGGGATAAAATCTCACACCGGCATCGATCCTGCCTGCTTCTGCTGCCTGACTGCTTGCTTGTTAGTTGCAGCTACGATGCGATAAAATAATAGTGCTCCAAGAAAAATACAAGAGCACGGGCGAGAAGACGCCACGAAACAGAGTAGTTTGGTGCGGTGAGTGGTGAAGACGGAGGAGAGATGGCGGAGTGCAGGGTCGGAGGAGGAGGAGGCGACTGCTTGATTAAGCTGTTCGGGAAGACCATACCCGTGCCGGAGCTCGGCGCCGCCGTTGGCGACGTTGATAAGGTTTGTAAACCTTTGCCTGTTTTGACTTGAAATTGGTTTTGAGTGGTAGGATACCTGGATACATCACTCAGAACTGGATGTTGAATTTCTGCTGGCAACTTCTATTGGATTAGAGATTACTGGGTTTGGGAATCATTTCTTTTCTTTTTTTCAATTGGGAAAGGCTGTTGGCTTGGTCACATCCTGTGAATTAATATGGTTCAAACTTTGATCGGATTATTTGATCACTTGTTTGGCTCAATAGCATCTCCTTTGATCTTGAAATAGTATGATTCGATTGTGGTTAAGCAGATGTTTTGAAGTGTCCTTTTAAGGATAACGGCAGTTTTCATGCTGTTTTCGATAAGTTGTGGCTATTGTGTAGTATAATAAGCTGTTTGGAAATTTGAAACATATTTCTAGAATATGTGGCTTCTTTTGATTGGTCGTTTCCCCCTTGCTTCCACGGATTTTGCTGAAAGCAGCCATGTCTTTTCGTACTCTAATGGCCTCCAGAACCAGCTGTATCAACCACTACAGGTTGCAACGTACTTAATTCGTTTCTTGTGATAGAGTTCAGAACATGTGCTTTGTATAATACAGGATACATTACATCATCGTACTATTGTTTAAAAATCTGAAGAAAAAAAAAACATATACAGCTGCGTTGTTAACTACAAAGATTGTAAAACTCTTCACAAAAACTTAGCAAGATTGTCTGCATGGTTACAGGACCTTCAACAAAGTGGCAGCAGCTCTACTGAACCAAAGGGGCAGGAGAGCACACTTCAGGACTCCACAGGCTCACCTGCACAACAGGGAGTCACAGACACCGGAGACTCATCAGCTGAAAAGAACTCATCAGCAGACCAACAGGGTGAGACGGCCAACCAGAAGGAGAAGCTGAAGAAGCCTGACAAGATCCTGCCATGCCCCCGGTGCAACAGCATGGACACCAAGTTCTGCTACTACAACAACTACAACATCAACCAGCCGCGTCACTTCTGCAAGAACTGCCAGAGGTACTGGACAGCGGGCGGCGCCATGCGCAACGTGCCTGTGGGTGCAGGCCGCCGCAAGAGCAAGAGTGCATCTGCTGCTTCTCACTTCCTTCAGAGAGTCCGGGCTGCTCTGCCCATCGATCCTCTCTGTACTTCAGCCAAAACTAATGGCACAGTTCTCAGCTTTGGCTCTGACATGTCCTCCTTGGACCTAACTGAACAAATGAAACACCTAAAGGAAAAGCTTGTCCCAATCACCAGGATCAAGAACCGTGACGACCAATCAGTTGGTTCTTGTGCTGAAGGAGGATCTGCAAAGGCAGAAGATTCAAAGCCAACGAATCAAAAGGAGAAAGTTGAAGCAGATAAATCAGCAAATCTTTTGCAGCATCCATGCATGAACGGGGTAGCCATGTGGCCATTCAGTTGTGCACCACCGCCTGCTTGTTACACCCCAGGCATCGCAATTCCCTTCTATCCGGCAGCTGCTGCGTACTGGGGCTGCATGGTTCCAGGAGCTTGGAACGCCCCATGGCCGCCTCACTCCCAGTCTGAATCTGCTATATCGCCTAGCTCTGCTTCTCCAGCATCCACAAAGTCCAATTGCTTCACATCAGGAAAACGCCTTAGAGATGGTGATGCGGAAGAAAATGCCACAAGAAACGGCAAGGTGTGGGTGCCGAAGACAATCCGGATCGACGATGCAGACGAGGTGGCCAGGAGTTCTATCCTGTCACTTATTGGCATCAACGGTGACAAGGTCGGCAAAGATGGCAGAGGCTGCAAGCTTTCAAGTGTTTTTGAGAAGGATGATGCAAAGACGGCAACTCACACAGCCATCAATAGCTTGCCATTCTTGGGAGGAAATCCAGCTGCGCTTTCACGTTCACTGACCTTCCAGGAGGGCTCTTGAGCATCATCTTAACATCAGCCTATAAAGACCATTTAGCGTGATACAGCTGAAATTTTGTACATTAGAGGGTTGTAAACTAGGTATGGGCAATGGAGCGTGTAACATAGCGCATAGCTGCAAGCCGGCCTTGTAACTATAATAGATATTTGTAGATAGCTATTTGGGTTGGGAAGGATAGGAAGAGGAAATCCCCTTGTTGATAAATAATATAATGATTGAATATTTTTGGTCAAAGAAATCTCTTTCGTCATTGCATCTGAAGTGCAGAGCAATTGTCTGTTCGCTCATTCCAGGGTACAAAAGAGGTCCGCTGTATCCTTGAACATTTGATACTTCTGTGCATATCTAGCTTGTTTCCATGCGTTGTCTATTTCTTCTGGAATAAGAATTGGCCGGCACACAAGAAACAGTGTGGGTTTTCTTTTCTTTTTATGTAGCCTTTTTTTTTCTTTCTTGGGCTTCTTATCCTTTGTTTCTTTCTCCCTTTTATTTGAGATAATTGGATCATGAAAGTGATGCAAAAAGTGGACAAAGGCGCACAAGAAAGAAAGGAAAGCGATAGACAACAACTGAATGTCCCACTGACCTTAAATGCGAAAGCAGAATATATTATTGCCTTCACACATACTGCCAACTGTCCTGCAGAAAAAATCTAGCCAATAAGAAAAGATGAAAACAAAGAAGACATAAGTTCCCGAAAGTTCCATCAGAATACATGATGATTGTATTCTGGTATTCGATATGCACTCTCCAAAAAGTCTGATTTCTAATAAGGAAAAACGTGAATATTTCTGCAAAACAAATTGATGATTCGTGTATTTCAAGACCTCTGTGGTCGGATGGTGAGTATATGGCTTTACTTAACTAGTTTGAGTCGTGTGACTAACCTAATTTCTGCACTTTCCTCTGACAAAGAGGCAAAGCACCTGTCTTCGTCTTTTAAAAAGAAATCTAGTAAAATCCATTTCTTATTATTAGAATTTGTCAAATATGTACTGTTTGTTATATGAACTTGATATTCTTTTTATGGGCCTGCTTGGACATGTTTGAGTACAATATTTCTCGTTAACGGGCACTTGAGTCATGCAGAATATGAACAAATCATCTATAGCCTCACATCATGAAATATATGCTGGTAGGTATTACTGTAAAATTCCCATTTGTTAGGTAAACTTCCAGATTTTAAAATGTTTCCATCACATGCATTATTTGAACCACTCATACTACTTTTTCAGTCATTGCCATCTAGTAGTGCAAACTCCACTTAGACCATTGTCAACCAATTATATAGGCCAACATGTTTGACCTTAAATCGAACTTTCAATGTCCAATCTACTTATTACAAGCACACACAATTTTGCACCCAAAGAAAATACTCCAGCAAAGAGATAACAAAAATAACCAAATAATTTTTTTCAAAGGAAAAAGAGTGTTTAAAGATGTTCTGATTTTTTTTTCGTGTCTAAAAGTTAGATTTTCTAACTAAGCATATTTCTGATCAGATTTCTGTTCTGTAATAAAACATGACAAGAAAAAACCCATATATTTCTCAAGTTTTGGTCACATGCACCATTTATATCATTGTGACTTTCGGTCATGTTATGAACCAAGTGAAAGGATCCCTTTTGACATCTAAAGGTCAAACCCGATAACAGCTGCCTTTTGGTGTCTACATATTATTGGCAGCTAAAACCTTAAAGACATAAACTTTGGCAAACTTAGTGCACTTTCCAATCGAAGGCAAGTAACGAAAAAGTTGCACTAGAGCACTAAAGTAGACTCATTGGTCACTGAGAGAATACCTACCTTCGAGTTCACAATAAGTATTTGAAAAATTCATCATAGTTGCTTTGACATTTATTTTATGTACAAAGTTGAGCTTAATGACAAAAGATGAGGGAAAAAGAGAAAAAGATAGACTATAGTGAGGTCTCAACCAACCCATCATGGACATAGTTAAGCAGTGGGAACTGGGCACATCATCCTCAGAAACAGGAAACAAAATTATGCTAGTATTGATTGAAGCTGATATTATTGGTTTAAGAATCCCAAAGTGTTTGATTAAAGCAAATATTTTGATTCCAGCCCTATCCATGCACAAATAATAAATGAAAATGGAAAGAATCTTTGAAGTTTGGACTACTAATCTTAAGGAATCAGATAGCCTATACAATTTCCAGCCGGTTCCAAGGCCCCTAAACATTATGCAACAATTTTCCTGGATAGTTGTAAGTTTGACTCTATCTTGGAGAACTGCCGAGTAATATGGAAATCTTTACATTTGTAGCATAGTGTTCCTAAAAAAACACTTTGCAGCACACATTAATTTCGCTATAATGGTGAAATTTAGCGTAAACAAAAATTTAGCATGCTAGATTCAGATCTACATGAAAAAAATATGTGACCATGGCTGACGATGACATCTGCTGAATGCGTTTAGGTAAACAGCAATCTACAAACGTACAAAAACGACTATGACATCACGGGTTGACCATTTAACACATGATGCACAGATGTTTTGACACTGTGTTTTATTTTAATGAGAAAATATGAGATCAGTTACTTCAACCAAGAACGAGTGTGAAATCATACTTGCAGTTGAAGTTTAAACAGTGTCATAAACTGTAAAGATTTCTGGATGAATTAAAAAGGATCTCAATATAATACCAGTCATCGTCTCCTCAGTCGCATTATCATGGCTCAGATCTGGATATTGCTTTGGTGTCGTCACTTAATATGATTGTGGAACTCTGTACATCCTCAGCCACTCTCATATGTCTGTGGATACAAATATTAGATCAATCAATTCTGAAAGATTGTTGTATCTGGGTACACACTCCTGCATCCAAAAGTATAGTGGAAGTGGACGAAATGGGCACAATTGTGATGTCACGATTAAAGGAAATGCATTGGTACGTGTTTGAGCTGACCACACTTTTCAACATGGGAAAGGAATGTCAAAAGAATGATGCCTCAGATCAGGGGTTAGAATCTTTGGCCAGCATCCTGTCAAGCACAACTAAGTTGATATAACTCACATAACATTCTTGGTAGTCAATCCTTGGAAACTGGATGGCAATAGAAAAAGTTTCTTGAACACATGATGACATCAATAAAGTAATCAACCAGAAGTTTAAAAGAAAAAACAGTACCATGAAACATTGGAACTGAACGCACAACATATCACTTGTTACTTTTCAGGATCCCAACATCAACTGTACCTTCACACATCACGCTATGTAGTAGATACGATCTGTACTGTCATTAGAGTCTGCAGAAAAATCATATGATGGTAAGCTTTCTTCAGATCTGGAGAAAAAATGAAAATGGGACTTTCCATGGGAGATTGGGGGCAAAAGAATGTTATAATCACCTTATAGTACACATCCTATATTATGTGTTATATTCTCAGAAAATCCAGACAAAACAACAAACACAACCAGTTTTTATGGGATGGGAATCGAACTGAAGATCATTGATTCCAGGATACATAATTCTTTTCTTGATATATCACTTAAGCATCATGATACACAATACAAACATAATTGGAATGTAACCACTAGCTTTCTCTGTTCACAACTACTTAAACTGATTAACATCATTGTTCAGATACATATCGCCTTCATTGTATTTTGCAGCCCCCCGAATCTGGGCCTCGTCGGACGTTCCCATAGGCGGAGAGTTCAACAAGATCCATGTCGCGTCCTGCAGGTACCAGATAGAATGAATAAGCTCAGCAACTGAATAACTCAACACTTTACACACAAAGCCTGTTTAAGATAGATATTACTTACCTGAAACCCTGCAGTATGCACTCTTCTGTATGAGCTCGGATTTGGATACCTCAATCTTGTTCCCTTTAGATCGATTCACTGTAGCCTGCAAGTAGGAATCTCAACATTCATCAGCTGTGGGTTATTTTCTTTTCATTGTTTTCAACACCAGCGACATGTTTCGCCACGCATAATTTATCTATTATGTCAATAGTAAGTGCAAATCATGAGCACACTCCTACTTTGATTGGTACACCCTGAATAAAGGAACACGGACACGGTATGGTAAGTTTTGTGCTACTCACTATTTTGCTGAAAATTTTCCCCTTTTGGGAACAAGAGAAGAGTGCTTGAATAACTATCAAGAACAAGCGTTATCGAACAGCAGTAAGGATATGCATGTACCTGCAAAACCTGGCAATTCTCCAATGTGCTCTTCCCACCCTGTCAATTTTCAAAGTATCAGTGATATAATGAATGAGTGATGCAACAACGTCACCACAAAACAACACAGCTTATACCATCTAAAAGGCGCTAGTCAGTCATGCAGCATCAAAGCTGCACTATTTTACTGTCTTAAGAGTAACTGGATTCCCATGATTTCGCGCGAACACACAGAAAACAATTTCCGGCATTGCAATAGGAAGCTGATACCTTGGAGTAGGGGACGATGTGGTCGTAGTCGTGGCAGAGGCAGCCGGGGCACCCGACGAGCTTGCGGAAGACGATGTTCCCGAGCGCGTCGCGGCGCCACCTCTCAGGGTCGCGCCCGGGCACCCGCTCCGCCTTCTCCCAGCACTGCTGCTTGACCGCGTAAGGGAAGCTCCGTGGCTCGTACGCCGACGGCGGCGGGGCCGTGAGGAGCAGCTCGTCCAGGTCGGCGGCGGCGGCGGTGGAGGTGGAGTGGCGGGGGGAAGTCGGCCGTGCCGTGGCGCCGAAGGACGGCTCCGGCGGAGGAGGCGGAGCCCGCTCGGATCGGCGGCGGCGCATCGGCTTCCGGCCCACCATTGCTGCTGCCTCCTTGTCGATGAGCCGCTGTGTGGTGCGGTGCAGCCGTGCGCAAGGTGCTGTCCACGGATTTCGTAGAGCCTGCCAGGTGGACCCTCTCCGGATAAGAGATTGTAAACTCGAGTTTTCATATTTGCCACGATGTTGAATTTGTGTAAAATTTGCAAAGCTAACACACTGTGTGGTGAAATTTCAAATAATTTTCCCATGCATGTGTTGGTATTGGTGCTGCCATGATGCGACGCGTACATAAAAATCCATGTGTCCATTTAATTTCGCCTTGAAATCACGAAAACCAGGCTTTATTTTCCATCGATTCTTTCCTAAAGAAACCAAAATTATTGGCAATTTATTTCATACCAAATTAACCGCCGTCGTCTTTTCGTAAGCACGCGAAGACGAACAGAGCCACTGATGCCACGAGCAAAGGACGCACGGCCTTCCACGGTGTCCAGCAGCCTCTACCCCTCGAACTGCTCTTGTTTGCCGTTCTCCTCCTCCTCGGTGGACGTGAAGCTTTTCTTGATCCCAAACCACCCCTAAACCCTCTGCTGGCTTCTTGCCCCCTTATCACGCCAGCGATCTTCCGGTAGCCGAGGTCCAGGGGACCCTTGACCTTGAGCAAGCTGGCGACCATCACCTCCCTGACGAAGCTCGCGAGAACCTCCTCGTCCGAGGCGCACACGGCGGCGTGCCGCTTGCAGTACCAACAGGCCGCTTCGATGGCCCTTGCGGCGGCACTGGGCAGCGGGAAGCCGCCGGCGGCGGCCGTCGTCTGGAGATACGGCGTCACGGGAAGTGGGGCTTCTATTACATCGATGAGCGCCATGTCCGAACTGATCAGCGTGACCTCCCTGTCCGCCCCGTCGTTTCCTCTGCGGCCGGTCTCCTCCGCCGCGGCCATCGCTGCGACGCCGCGCGCTCGGTCGCTTTTTTAAGGACGGTACGCGGCAATGTGGTCGGCTTCGTTGGGCCGATTGACTCTTGAGATCTTGTAACCGTATCGGGCTGTGCTGGAGTCCGAGATGCGATCCGGCCCGCGAACCAGCCGCCCAGTAATGTTAAGAGCTTGTATTTTCGTACGCAGCAATGTATTTCAGGCACCTACGAAAATAAGCTCAAACATCCGACACAGAATTTGTTCCTTGCAAGACAGATTTAGAAGGTGAAGTTTACATAATGCTAAATTAAGATACCATGGAATTGAAGAACACTATTCTTTTCTGATCATGGTTACAACATCCAATCCAAACTAATCATGGCCCTCAACCATACAAAAACACATAGTAGATGCCATTCCTCCCTCCAATATTATATGTTACAAGGCAACATTGCACGACAAGTCACAAGAAATCGTTGATGACGCTTGCAAAGAGTGTGGGAGATCTTTGCTTCATTCAGAAATTGTTTTGTTCTCCACAAAGACCAACAGAATAAGCATCCAGGAGAATACAATACACATTTGAAAAGTTGACAAACCAAGGCCAAGTTGTGCTGTGACACAGCTCAGGCAGTGGCAGCAGATGTTCTTCAGGCCTTGATACAGCACTGGAAGTAGCTCAGGAACCTCTTGCCTCCCTGCATCAATCATTCCAGGTCAGTAACTACTAACCCCAAACATAGATCAATAATTCAATATTACGTACAAAATGCGCGATGCATATTAAGGCAAAAGTTCATTGTGCAATGTTTTTGGAAATAGTTCATCGTAAGATCTCAAATTAGTACACGATCATTTAGCATGTGACAACTATCAAATTCTGATTCTGAAATTCATTTGTCCAATCTTGGCTACTGGAGAATTTCCTCACTCATGAACAATTAAGTCTCATAGGCAACTGATTTCTCCATTCACATATGCAACAGAGCAAGGAAATAAAAGTTGTACAACGATGCCAGGTTGTTGACAAATTAGTCCTTAGTTTCTCCCGCCATACTTTTTTCATTTCTTTATAACGCCTAATACCCTAAGAGATGTTTACCCCCTAACTGGCTCAACTAAAGTTAGTTCTCTATTAAAATTCCTCGTATGATTGAATGTCCTATGGACTGAAACAATTAATACCAGCATATGCTTCTAAAGGCGTATAGATATGGAGAACATGGCAAACGAAACAAAAGGGTTTGTCCTTGCCAATCAGCTACAACAAATCACAAATTCATAGTTGAAATTGGCGGTGCTATTGTGTCATGTATTCAAGAACCCATCTACAGTTGTTGAACCAACTCCACTGCCACTTCAGTTACAGGACAAGCCCATTTTTTATGTGAGCAACCATATGACTAACCACCCTACATTACTTGATCAAGATCAAGTATCAACTGAACTGTTCAATGTATTTCAGTCTAATAAAGAAGCAGTTTTTTTTCACCATTCACATCAATCCTCTGTATCCAAAAGGCGTTTCAAAATTTTAATGCACACTGTTCTTATGTCTACGCACTCCATTGCTCTTCATTTCCTATCATCACTGAGTAACTAGAGGTCTGGAGGAAAGTATTACTCCTAAGACATTAGCAAGAACCCCAATTCCAATATAATGTTGGCTCTTACTACTTGCCATGCCAGTTGATGTCCCTCCCTGCATCGAAATGCTCTGTTTCACCGTCCATGCATAAACTATCCATGCTTTGAAATACGAGTTTGACCCGGAAAATATCACGACTAACGCGGCAGCTGTTTGCAAACTTATACTACAATCTTGGGAGTCTGTTACAGCGACAGAAAAGTGAAGTGGTGAATTTCTATGCCAATGTATTGTTTTAGATGTGGTCAAGCTGGTATGCCAGTACTCCGCAGATATTGTTTTGCAGTACATTCCAGGAACTGGTTTTGCCACTTGTTAGTTTTTTACTACACTCCCCACTTTTGATTTGATTCGCCCGTACTTGATTATTTAAGTTTGTGCTAAGTACTCCTGTCACATGCAAGATAGAACGTTCAAGTATTTACAGTGTCACGAATTCACGCTGGTCGGAGAAAGTGAAAAAAAATGGTGTTACTTACTGTTGGGGGGTTGTCATGCGAGCGGCGCCGGTGGTCGTCGACCGGGCGGCCGAGCGTGGTCGGGGCCTTGGTCGGCGCCTGGCTCCTCTGCTGGGCCGAGGCGAGGTCTTCGTCGCCGCCGAGGCTGGCGCGGGAGAGCTCCTTCTTGTTCTGCTTGCGCATCTCGCGGATCTTGGAGAAGTCCATGGAGTAGTCCGGCAGCGCGCCGTTCTTCATGTCCCAGTCCCCGAACGCCGGCACCGTCATCCACCCGTTCGCGCCCGCCGCCTCGTGGCCCCGCTGCTGCACGCACGCGGAGTGAGATTGTGAGAACGGATTCCATGCGCGGATCGCGAGAGGAATCAGCAGGTGGACGTACTCCTCAAGCAAGAAGGATTTGCTCAGTGTAAGGAAGAATTCAGAGGGGTTGAAAATTGCCATTACCTCCTTCAGGTTCTCCATGAGAGATCTTCTCTTGCTCGCTCGCTTGCTCTAGTTCTTGTCTTGGCTTCGCGAGTTCCTGTCCTCTTCTACGATTTGTGGAGCAAATTCAGCAGTCACGCAGGAACAGTGTTGGACTTGTCTTCGAGGCACAGTGCTGAGGCTGACGGGATCACGGGAGGAGAGGAAGAAGAGCCGTAGAACTGCGGATTATATAGGCTGATGACAAGGCAAAAAAAGAAATACTAATCCCAGCTGGTATCCGCTAATAACAGTGGGTACCCACTGCAGACTTAGCGGCTAATCTGCTGCACCGAGATGCTCTTGCTCTACCCGTTGCGCACCACGCGTCTGCGGCGGAGGCCACAGCTGGTGACGGGTGTGCCGTATTGAAGTCTGAGGACCTGGGCCCACCGAACCCGTGAGCCGTGACTCAGCTTCACACGGCTTTGTTGCGTTGCGTCTGCGAGCTTGACGAGGCTGGACTGCCTTTCCCGGGAGCAAAAGTTGGTGATTGGTCGGCACGAAAAAATCCGCGGCTCCGTGTGGCCAGCTCGGTGCAGATTGTACCCTGAAAAGGAGAAGCGAAAAATTTCAGTGGCTCACCGGGCCTGAACAACAACACGCCTTGCTAATTGGAGGCGACAGCGAGTTCGTCTTTCCATCGCTCCACGCAGTGGTCGCAACTTGCAAGGAAATGGAAAAGCATGTGTGCTGTCCTGCCCACTGTCTACATCACCCCTTCGATTTATGCTGTGGTGCAGGTTTCAGAGGGTCAGTTTCCCCGTGACCCCGTGAATTTGTTGGCAAGAACTGGTTTCAAAAGGCTGTTTACCAAGTGAAAGCACAGCGACGCAGGGGTTCCAGGGTTTCAGACTAAAATTCAGACGGTTGCCAAAGTTCTCGACACCAGCGTGTTGGTGCCAACTGCCACTGTTCTATCATCAATGAATTCATGATAGCGTTGGCGGCTGGAGGTAGCAACTTGTCACTGAAGATTTCCGTGGTCTTTAATTTCCCAGATATACATACATTACTTACGAAATATTCTAGACTAGTCATGCAAGATTGATGGACACCTGTGATCGAAGCATTTTGCTGATCTTTGCGCTGGATGTACGTAGACTTTACAATTAAGAATTTCGGTTCCAATGGCACCAAACTTTTTGATTGAATTTTGTAGGTTCGATGGTTGGGAGAAGAAGATGCCCAGAGAACGCTTAATGTTCGGATGAGTAGAATATGTCAGCCCTTTTGTAGGTCTACCTTACGCCACCACAGGTTCTTTGATCACTTTGCCAAAATGTTTTATGCACACAAATTCAGGGTTGGGCAATCAACTGGTACCACCAAAGTGCATGAACTGGAGTTGTGCCTTTAACCTGTCTGGTGGTTAGAGAAACATTACAGATGGTTATTCTAAAGAACATTCTTTTTGTGCAGCAGACTACTTTGGTTGGTACGTTCCAAAGATAACTTCTGATTATGGTGCCTTTTCTTTCAAAAGCCAGCACAGCCAAGCTATGTTTGGGCCTCTAACTAGGCCATGATGTGACCTCTGGAAGATCATCGATCTGGGCTAATGTCTCTGTGCAACCGCTGGGTGTGAATGGGCCTGAGTTAAATAAGTGCCGCAGCTTTTGCTGAAATTTTATCCTGATGATACAGTCAATCATCGGACACGAGCACTAGTCGAGTTTTTCTTCCTCTTTATGAGTTAAAATAACTGGAGTACCACCAAATAAGCAGAAATATGAAGATTGCCAACAAAACAAGCTGGCGTTCCTCTGACAAATCTTGGCTGCAATATCGTTTAGAATTGTTTATGTAACGATAAGGATGATTCCATGACAACACATACCTGAAATAGCTGGAATCTAGTGTGTACACCAAAGGATGTTCTTTAAGCCTAGAAGTAACGATCTCATTCACCATCGTTTTCATTTCCCCTCTCTGGTTGTAGTCTGGTTAGGCCCACGATCATGTCGCGATGTGTTATTTTGGTGTTTTTTCTTGGTTGTCTAGTAGTCAACTGTTAGATCACGAGATGATGTGTGTAAGAAACGGTCAAGATGTTGGAGTTGGTGGACATCATGTTGAGAGCTCGGACAACAGCTGATAGCATATTGTATCCAGCTTGTGACCAAATTACGTGTTGTTAGTACCAGACCGAGTGAAAATGACGAGAACCAAATCTCATCCCCACAAAAGAAATCTTTAATAATCCAACTCTAATTACGTTGCATGTTTGACAACGTCTCCCTACGCGGTAGCACGGAGAATAGGACGGGCCGTGCAACAGAGACAGAGGAAGAGTAAACAAGCTGATTGATTGACAAGCTTCTGAAGGACGCACCAAATACAGAGAACTGAAAGACAGTCGGAATTCAGAAATGGCCATCGTCGTCAGCCATGTTTGTACTTCATCAGTGTTTCCAGTTTTCCATTTCCAACAGTATCATTGTAACAGATGATCGATCATCAGTATGCACATTAGCATAAGAAGAACATGATCGAAGATCAAAAATGGAAAGAAAAAAATAATAATCGATCAAGAAATCAGGTGCCGCATGCAGGGAGGAGAGGACCAAGGAGGAGAATGATCGATCAGGCGTCCTGGGAGTAGAAGTCGATGATCTCCTTGAGGTCGAGTTGCAGGAGCTGCGAGAGGGAGCGGCCGTCGCAGGCGAGCCAGAGGATGTGCTCGAAGAGGATGGCGTCGACGTCGACGAAGATGGCCCGTCCCCGCCGCTCCTCCTTCCGCGCCACCATCTCCAGGAGCACCCGGAACGGGTACGAGTCGAGCACGAGCTGGTCCACCGCGAACACCCGCCGCTCCTTCCCGACCACCACCGTCACCGTCGTCGCCGGCGACGGGCCCGCGGCCAGGGAGCGGTAGCCGAGGCGGGAGTGCGAGGAGGCCGACGACGGCCACCGGAGGAATACGCAGCAGCCGGCCATGGCGAGCTGCTCTGTTCCTTGGCCTCCTCTGCTTCTCGCGACGGTTTCCGTGTGGCTGGCGGCCGAATCTCTTCTTCAGGCTTTTGCAAGGGTTCGTGCTTGGAGGGAAGCGAACTCGTTTATATGGAGACAGAGAGGGAGGTAGAACGAACCGTTGGAGAGGTTTTGCAGAGCAGGTCCCGGTAGTTCTGGAAATCTCTCTCATTTGGTGCGGTTGATGGGTAAAAGACGAGTAGTGCGGATGGTTTCTCCGATTAGGTGAAAACGAGGGGATCTTCGTGGGAGATGGTCCAATCCATCGGATGCTACCTTTGTCCCGGGATAGCCGTTGGTTGGTTGGACCCGGCCAAGGCTCAGAGCATGAGATGATGGAGGCCGCGGTTCCTTGGACCACGTCTCCGTGTCCGCCACCCCGTTTTGCTGTTCTTTTTTTTTTTAATTTAGTAGTGTTTTATTTTTCATCTCTCTCTCGGGCCCGTGTCTGACTTGGCTCGTTCGGTTCACCGGCTCAAAGCCTAGCTCACAGTTCTACTGAGGTACTCCACAACAAGAGAAGCGTGCGAGATGCGGTGCTTGGCCGAAGCAGATATGATGCCTTTCTTTCATTTCACCTGCTGATCAAGTATGTGCGGAAAAAACGCTTTGCTGTTTGCTCGGATCGGAGGAGCAGAAAAACCACGGAGCATGCGGAGCAGGTGTGAACGCGGCGCGGAGGCGGACTCGGAGCCGCACGCGGTTTGGCGGCGGTGCGCGGGGAACACGTCGTAGAGAGGGAACGGAAGGTTCCCGCGTGCGATACTGGTGACAGAGTCTTCTTGATGATTGGTGCATGTCAGGCGAGCACGACGGGTCGTGTTCGTGTACATGGAGAGCGTTAACGCTGTTTGGGCCATGTGATTGATCATATTTGACTCCATTTCCCCGCTGTTTGGGCCACATAACGAACACAGAGTAGCACAGGCACTTGGTTTAATGACTGGATTTGTCGATGCGCTGAGGCCAGCACAATTCACTAGCGCGCACTTCAAGAGATGGCAAGTGAAAGTCACGCTGTGGTTTACTGCCATGAATGTCTTCTGGGTGTCTAAGGCCAAACCAGAAGGAGATCTCACTGCTGCGCAGGAGAAAGAGTTCACAGATGCTGATAACATCTTCAGGGGTGCTGTACTTAATGCACTCGCGGACAACCTGAATGATGTGTACATGGCCCACGAATCCGGTACTGAGTTGTATATCATGGAGCAGTATCATGACTATAAGATGGTTGAGGACCGTTCAATAGTCCAGCAGGCTCATGAGATACAGCGCATGGTGAAGGAACTCGAACTCCTAAAGATCGTCGTTCCCGATAGATTTGCGGCTGGAAGCATCATTGCCAAATTACCTCCATCTTAGAGGGATTTCGCCACACGGCTCAAACACAAGAGGCAAGAGATATCTGTTTCAGATTTAATTACTTCTCTTGACATTGAGGAGAAATCTCGGGTTAAAGATGGACGATCTAAAGGAACTGAGGGTCAGACCAGTGCTAACATGGTGCAGCAGAGGTCCAGCAGTGGCAAGGGCAAAGGCAAGCAGAACAATAAGCCTAAACAGACCACTAGCTTTAAGAAGAAGAAGATCAACAAGGAGAACGATGGTTGCTTCGTGTGCGGTGCTACTCATCATTGGGCAAAGAAGTGCCCAAACCGCAAAGGAAGAAAACCATCACAGGAGCAGAAGTCTGCAAACATGGTGACCATTGGCAACGCTGAAGGTGGAAACAGTGGGTATGTTTTACCTTCTATTTTTTCAGTGTTTCAATCCACTAGTTGGTGGCTTGATACGGGTGCTAATGTTTATGTGTGTGCTAGCCTCTATGCTCTCTTCTTACCAGGTCGCTAGGGATTCTTCCGTCTTGATGGGGAACGGGTCGCATGCTTCTGTTCATGGTGTTGGTACGGTTGATCTGAAGTTTACTTCGGAAAAGATCGTGCTGCTGAGGAACGTGCAGCATGTCCTTTCTATCAACAAGAATCTAGGGCTGGATTTGTATATGCGCTGAGGCCAGCACAATTCACTGGCGCGCACTTCAAGAGATGGCAAGTGAAAGTCACGTTGTGGCTTACTGCCATGAATGTCTTCTGGGTGTCTAAAGGCAAACTAGAAGGAAATCTCACTGCTGCGCAGGAGAAAGAGTTCACAGATGCTGATAATATCTTTAGGGGTGCGGTGCTTAATGCACTCGCGGACAACCTGAATGATGTGTACATGACCCACGAATCCGGTAAGGATTTGTGGGATGCTCTGTGTAATGACTATGGTGGCGCTGACACCGGCACTGAGTTGTATATCATATAGCAGTATCATGACTATAAGATGGTTGAGGACCGTTCAATAGTCCAGCAGGCTCATGAGATACAGTGCATGGTGAAGGAACTCGAACTCCTAAAGATCGTAGTTCCCGATAGATTTGTGGCTGGAGGCATCATTGCCAAATTACCTCCATCTTGGAGGGATTTCGCCACACGGCTCAAACACAAGAGGCAAGAAATATCTGTTTCAGATTTTTGCTTCTCTTGACATTGAGGAGAAATCTCGGGTTAAAGATGGACGATCTAAAGGAGCTGAGGGTCAGACCAGTGCTAACATGGTGCAGCAGAAGTCCAACAGTGGCAAGGGCAAAGGCAAGCAGAACAATAAGCCTAAACAGACCACTAGCTTCAAGAAGAAGAAGATCAACAAGGAGAACGATGGTTGCTTCGTGTGCGGTGCTACTGATCATTGTGCAAAGAAGTGCCCAAACCGCAAAGGAAGAAAACCATCACAGGAGCAGAAGTCTGCAAACATGGTGACCATTGGCAACGCTGAAGGTGGAAATAGTGGGTATGTTTTACCTTCTATCTTTTCAGTGTTTCAATCCACTAGTTGGTGGCTTGATACGGGTGCTAATGTTTATGTGTGTGCTGATGCCTCTATGTCCTCTTCTTACCAGGTCGCTAGGGATTCTTCCGTCTTGATGGGGAACGGGTCGCATGTTTCTGTTCATGGTGTTGGTACGGTTGATCTGAAGTTTACTTCGAGAAAAATCGTGCAGCTGAGGAACGTGCAGCATGTCCCTTCTATCAATAAGAATCTAGTTAGCGGCTCCCTTTTGTGTAGGGATGGTTTTAGGCTAGTGCTTGAGTCTAATAAACTTGTCGTGTCTAAGAGTGGACAATTTATTGGTAAATGCTATGATTGCGGAGGTTTGTTCCGCTTTTCCTTTTCAGATTTCTGTAATAAGTCGGTGAACCATATTTCTCGTGGTATTGATGAGAGTGATGCTAGCGTTTGGCATTCACGTTTATGTCATTTGAATTTTGGTTCTATGTCTCGACTTTCCAGCTTGAATTTAATTCCGAAATTTTCCATTGTCAAAGGTTCTAAGTGCCATAGTTGTGTGCAATCAAAGCAACCTCAGAAACCTCACAAGATAGCCGAGGAGAGACATTTGGCACCTCTAGAACTCATACATTCAGATCTATGAAATGAATGGTGTGTTGACAAAAGGTGGAAAAAGATACTTTATGACGTTGATTGATGATGCGACTAGATATTGCTATGTATACCTGTTGAAAACGAAAGATGAGGCTCTAAACTACTTTAAAATCTACAAGGCTGAAGTTGAAACACAACTTGAGAAAAAGATCAAACGTATTAGGTCTGATCGTGGTGGCGAGTATTTTTCTAATGAGTTTGATTTATTCTGTGCGGAATATGGTATTATTCATGAGAGGACGCCTCCCTATTCGCCCCGATCAAACGGGGTTGCCGAAAGAAAGAATCGCACTTTGACTGACTTGGTTAACTCCATGTTAGACACTGTTGGATTATATAAGGCATGGTGGGGGAGGCTATATTGACATCATGTCATGTCCTGAATAGAGTTCCCATGAGAATAAAGAGAAAACTCCATATGAAGAATGGATTGGAAGAAAACAATCGCTTTCTGATCTACGCACATGGGTTGTTTGGCCAAATTTAATATGCCAATAAACAAGAAGCGTGAGCTAAGACCTAAAACTGTGGATTGTGTCTTTTTGAGATATGCTCATCACAGCATTGCCTATTGTAAGGATCGTGTGACCGAGAGGGGGGGGTGAATCGGGCACACCATGAACTAAAACTTTTTGCACTTCTAGCTACTCTTTCTATTTGCACAAGTAAAAGATACATAACTAAAGAGTACATGTGCACTATGTGATAGTGATCAAGCAAGGATAACCATATGCTAGGACTTGTACATGCTAGGAGCAAGGTATACAAGAGCATATAGAACAACCTAGCATATGTCGATATACAAGATAAGCTCAACAAGTCCTACACATGCTAGTGTATAAGGTAAAGGCACTCAAGCATTCTAGCATGCATATGGTAACACATACGGAAGCTCAAGTAGGGTCCTACACATGCTGGTATATAAGATAGATAGACAAGCAAACTAGCATGCATATAAGTAACACATGGGGAAGCTCAAGCTAGTGATCATGATAACAAGATAGATACAACATAAAGCATAACAAGATCACTAGATGATATCAAGCAAATGTATGAGCTATGAACAAGTAAGTACACATAAGGAAAGCGCATATCACTAGAGATAACATAGAGCTAGCACACGGAAACAATCATCAAGCAATCATATGATAAGCACAAGATCTACTACATGCATATAAGATAAACAAGATAGTAAGTGCAAGTAGTAGAGAGTAAGAGTAAGAGATTGCTCATCGATTTTTCCCGTGGTCTCGGAAGGATGGCGCCTTCCCCTACTCCACGTTGGGTCACTCCCGTCGGAGTCTTGACCCCGTCCCTCCGCTCGATGGCGATCCCTTCTAGAGCACACGACACTCTTCCAGCCTGTGATGTCCCCAAGAGCACGCTTCACTCCTCGACTGAAGTCACGGGCTTCACCCCGCCGCACACCGGCAATGCTCTCCTCCTTGGGACCATCCACCGCTCTTGAGTGAAGTCGCGGGCACGTCCCGCCGGGCTTCTCCCGGGTACTCCTCCGAAGGTAAGGCTCCGCACTTGATGCGTGCCAAAGGGCGCTCCACTAGTGATGCTTCTTTCGCACGGGAAGCTCCAAGACCGTGTACAAACTTGTGTCGGCTTCCACACTCTCTTTGGCAAGCTCAACACCGACGCCTAACCGGTCTAGCCTTGCCATAGACCAAGGGTAACAAACCAAGACCGCCTCCCTATGACCACACTAGTCCTAGAGGTGGATGGATGCTCTCAACCCTCTCAAGCACTAAGATTTCTTCTCCAAATCTTCTCCATGTGCTTCTCCTCTCTCTCAAGCACCAAGATTTCTCTCTAAAGCCTCTCCATGTGCTTCTCTTGCATCCTCTTGGCTCCCACTGTGTTTCCCCACTGATAACAATGGCCAAAGGCACCCCAAAGGGCCAAGGAACCGGCTATTTATAGGCCTCCATCTATAAACTAGCCGTTGGACCAAAAGTGCCCAGTTTCTATGGTCACCGTATGATCCACCTTTAGATCACCGTATCATACGGTGGTCTCCAGACAGGCTGCAGTAAATTGCCTGTAATTCCTTGCTCCCGATCCGATTGGGGCGTACTATATATCAATGGAAAGCTTATGAAATTCCCACAACTTGCTTTTGGGCCAATCTTCAATTCTGCCATCTTCGATCTGATATGACCACCGTATCATACGATGGTCGTCACCGTAGCATGTGATGACATCTGAGACAGCAGATAGTATTTCGGCCATAACTCTTAGCTCCGAACTCCGATGAAGGTGTTCCACATATGCATGGAAAGCTCTTGAAATTCTCCACAACTTTCATGTTGGTTGGATCTCCAAATTCTGCCATCTTGACCACCGTATTATACGGTGACCACCACCATATCATACGGTGACTTCATTTTTTCAGCGTCGCAGGAACTCCTTCTTCTCTGGAAATCATACGGTGCTCACCGTGTCATACGGTGACTACCACCGTATATTACGGTGACTTCTTCTTTCTTCTTTCTAGAAACTTGTGTCTTCTGTCTTCATCCTCTGACCTCACCGTATGATACGGTGACTACCGTCGTATCATGCGGTGACTCCTCTGCAGCTCAAACTTGATCAGTTCCTCGATTCTTGCTTCCAACTTCACCGAAACTTGATTCCTCTTCTCCTCTGCTGTCACCCTAGTGCCTGAGAGACTCTCTGAGCATCCAAACACCTCTACCATTAGTGTGACCTAAGAGAAACGACTCGATCCCCCTTGATAGTCCGGTTGTTCCTATGGACTCAAGCCTACATCTACACCAAGCCAACACTTGCTTGGATCTAGCATGTCCTTAGCCTTGATCCATCTTCTCAAACCGTGACCTCCATCAAATCCTTGATTCTTGTCGTCATCCATCAACGAAGCTTCTTCATGTGACCTAAAGAATATGCATGAACACCTTTCCTACATCCAAAGATGTTAGTCACAATGATCTAGTTGTCACAAAGGACAACCCGATCGAAGCATCATATAATGTGCATAGGATATAAGACAAGAACAACATCACGTAATAGACAAGATCATCATGGCATATGATATAAGGCAAAACCAACATGATGATTAAGAGTATGTCAAGGTATAAGATACATAGAGGAACACATGACATACTCACCTTGTCTCTTACCTCATGTGCGTAGTAGTTACCTCGTAGAGTAGTCCTTATGTTCACTTCTTCTCTTTATCAACTTCCTTGCAACCTTTGAGGTGTTGGCACTCTAATAGTATATCACTACATCCATGAGACTAAACATCTTGCACACTAGCAAACCTTGTTAGTCCCATTGACCATGTTGACATCAATCACCAAAACCTATGAACCATGCTCTAGGTTCATTGATCTTACACCTATAGACTTTTAGTAGTAAAATCTGAGGTATCTGACGTTTATGTCAATACACTGATGGAGTCTCGTGATGTGACTTTCTTTGAGGACATATTTCCTATGAAAGACATGCATAGCATTGATAGATTATCTTCTGATGTGATTCATGAGATAACACTTGAATCTGACTCACAACCTGAACATGCTGAGCATAAACTTGAGTCAATTCCAGAGGAGCATGACAGTGAGGCTCCTAGGAGGAGCAAGAGACAGAGGATTGCAAAGTCCTTTGGTAATGATTTCACTGTGTATCTCGTGATGATACTCCTAGAACCATTTCAGAGGCATACGCATCTCCTGATGCAGATGATTGGAAAGAAGCTGTCCGTAGTGAGATGGACTCTATTCTTTCTGATGGTACTTGGGAGGTAGTTGACAAACCATATGGTTGCAAACCTGTTGGTTGCAAGTGGGTGTTCAAGAAGAAGCTCAAGCCTGATGGTATTATTGATAAGTATAAGGCTCGACTTGTTGTTAAGGGCTATACACAGAAAGAAGGCGAAGATTTCTTTGATACTTATTCACTTGTTACTAGATTGACTACTATCCGAGTTTTACTCTCTGGCTGCCTCACATGGTCTTCTCGTTCATCAGATGGACGTTAAGACAGCTTTCCTTAATGGAGAGTTGGACGAGGAAATTTATATGGATCAGCCAGATGGGTTTGTAATTAAGGGTCAAGAAGGCAAAGTGTGTAAGTTACTGAAATCTTTGTATGGTTTGAAACAAGCTCCCAAGCAATGGCATGAGAAGTTTGATTCCACTCTCATATCAGCAGGCTTTAGTGTCAATGAGGCTGATAAATGTGTGTACTACCGCTATAGTGGGGTCAAGGTGTTATATTGTGCTTGTATGTCGATGACATACTGATCGTTGGAACGAACCTTGACGTGATTCTTGCGGTCAAGACGTTCTTGTGTCAAAGCTTCGACATGAAAGATCTGGGAGAGGCTGATGTTATTCTGAACATCAAGCTAATCAAAGGAGACAATAAGATTACTTTGACGCAATCTCATTATGTAAAGAAGGTCTTGAGTCGATTTGGCTATAAGGACAGCAAGTCTTCTCCTACACCTTATGATCCCAGTGTAATCCTTTGAAAGAATAAGGGGATTGGTACAGACCAATTGAGATATTCTCAGATCATTGGATCACTCATGTACTTAGCTAGTGCTACAAGGCCTGATATCTCATATGCTGTGAGCAAGCTGAGCCGGTTTACCTCTAATCTGGGAGATGATCATTGGCATGCGCTTGAGAGAGTCATGCGCTATTTGGTTGGCACTATAAATTATTCGCTTCACTATTCTGGGTATCCTACTGTACTAGAGGGATATAGTGATTCGAATTAGATATCTGATGCAGACGAGATATATGCGACAAGTGGATACATTTTCACTTTGGGTGGTGCTGCTGTTTCTTGGAGGTCATGCAAACAGACCATCTTGACGAGGTCTACCATGGAAGCAGAGCTTACTGCATTAGATACAGCTACCGTTGAGGCCGACTGGCTACGAGAACTCTTGATGGACTTGCCAATTGTTGAGAAACTTGTGCCGGCAATCCTTATGAACTGTGACAATCAGACGGTAATTGTCAAGGTGAATAGTTCTAAGGATAACTTTAAGTCCTCAAGACATATCAAGAGACGACTGAAGTCTGTCAGGAAAATGAGAAACTCCGGAGCAATATCGTTGGATTATATCCAAACTGCAAAGAACCTGGCAGATCAGTTTACTAAGGGGCTGTCATGTAATGTGATAGACACTGCATCTAAGGAGATGGGTATGAGACCCATATGAGTTATTCTATAGCGGTAACCCAACCTATGTGATCGGAGATCCCGTGAATTAAGATCTGGGAAGAACAAACTACTGGATGACTTGAGAGTACCTTACCTAACCCACTCGAGTAAAGATGCATTACTATCAATTTTCTGCATAGCAGGTTGGCAAATGGCTTAATGTATTCTGTTGGCTTTAATTAGCGAAGATGTTTTCCTGCAGAACATTCTTGAAAGAATACACCTATATGAGTCCGACTGTTGGAAGGTCGCAGTCTGTGAGACTTGGGTGATCTCTATTAAGCTCACGAAGAGACTAAGGAGTACGACCTATATGCTCCACCCGCGGGGTAGCCTGCTAGAGGTCAAGTATCAGTTTGACTCTAAGTGAAACTTGTTTGTACAAAACTTGCATTCAAAGCGTAGTCCATTGTTCAAGTTGTGAATGAGTGTAGCTTATTGTTCTAGATGGATGTTCAATTTAACAGTCTCCATCGAAATGCTGGTATATCAAACGACAGTAGATTCATGCAAACGTCAATAGGACTTTGAGATCTAGTGGGGGATTGTTAGAATATATGGATATATGGGCCCATATATAATAATCTATTCTCATTAAATCTCAAAGGCCTATTAGTGAAGAAAGGCCCATAATCTCTATTAGTACCATATCGCTAATAGAAGTAGATGTGAGAGGTTGTTCCTCTCATATATACCTATAGACCATTTGACACGAAACACAAGAGAAATAGTCTAATATCTAGAGAAGCCCTGATATTGGGAATCTTTCAATAGTTAGCCTATATCCTAAGGTTTGCTCTTTCCACCTGTTGCGCCACCGCACGTAGTCTACTCCTCCGATCGTCAGCGTGCACCGGCGGTCGGGAGAGCAGGTCTCCGAAACCATCGTCCTCTGAGCTTCTGCATCGGGAGAAGGCGAATAAGGTTTTTGGGAAGCGCGACCGCAAACCCGCGTGCTACACCTGGCCACATGGGCCTCCGTGCAGAATCAGTCAGGGAAAAAAAAAACAAGGACGAGCGAGAAAACAAGAGGAAAGCTCATCACCTCTCTCTTAAAAAAAAAAAGCTCATCATCATCCCCATGGCAGTCTTCTCCTCCCTGGGCTCTGCCAAAGCCCTAGCTTGCCTCCACGCACCTCTCCCTGCACCCCGAAGAGCAGGTACACCCGAATCCCCACTTCTCGCGTCGTTTTGCATTTCCTCATACTAAATTCGTGCTAATCAGTTCAATGAATTCATGAATTCGAACTCCATTTTGGAAACTCAAGATGTTGCTCAAGTTACATCTGTTCTTGATTTCGTTACTGCGTGGGCACTGCGATAATAGAAGGCTGTTGACTTCTCTGTTTCGTCGCGTGTTGCAATAATAATTGATCATGGGGTTGTTGTTCCAATGCAGCATCAACACCAGCTTCGTCGCGTTTCGCTTCCATCAAGATGTGCGCTGCTGCTGCTTCCGCGCCGGCGGAGCCGAAGAAGACCGTCTGGGTGTGGACCGAGAACCGGCAGGTAATGACGGCGGCCGTGGAGTGGGGGTGGAGCACTTTCCTCTTCGGATCCAAAGATCTCGGCAAGGATTGGTCATGTGAGAACCATGCTTTCCCTTCTTTCGGGCCGCCATAATTGTATTATTTGTTTGGTTCAACTGGATTGGTTGAGCGTGTTAAATCATCAGATATATGGTTCAAATATGTATCCATTTCGAAACTAGTCAATAAGAAATGGTTTCCACACTTGTAGTTTGATAATCATATGCGAGATCAATAGTTAGTCCCCGTTTGGCATTGTTTCAGATTCTACGATGTCTGTTTCTAAGTCTGATTACCCCCACAGAAAATTTTCTCAGGATAATGAATATCACTTTGTCCAATTGTTTGGCTAGTTTGGTGGTTTGGGGTTCTAGAAATTGTATATCTTAGAGGGGAGGAGGTGATTCTTCCGAGAGACCAGACCACAAATTAAGCTGTTTTTCCTTCCTATAGTGTAAAGTGTAAAAGCAAGAAACGTTCCCCTCGTATTTTTCAAGACCTATGATATATGGTTCAATTATGTACCCATTTCAAAACTAGTCAATAAGAAATGGTTCCACACTTGTAGTTTGATAATCATATGCGAGATCATAGTTAGGCCCCGTTTGGCATTGTTTCAGATTCTACTATTTCAGTTTCTAAGTCGGATCACCCCCACAGAAAATTTTCTCAGAATAATGAATATAACTTTATACAATTGTTTGGCTAGTTTGGTGGTTTGGGGTTCAAGAAATTGTATATCTTAGAGGAGAGGAGGTGATTCTTCCGAGAAACCAGACCACAATTAAGCTGTTTTTCCTTCCTGGTGTAATAGCAAGAAACGTTTCCCACATATTTGTATTCAAAATACATGTTGTATAGTTTGGTGGTAGAGATTGCCATGTTTCTGATGAGAGCTCGATTCCAGATTCCCTGCAAAATGGAACCCTAGTATGAGTGTTATCCCTGATCTGTGTTGGGTTCAAACACTGTAATTTTACCGGCAAGAAAAAAGATCGAATATAGTCTGGTGATTGCTTGGCCAAGCATGCTAACTTGTTAGTCTTGATGGTGCATCCACTGCTCTTTTTTTCGCTCCCTTCTTTTTAATTTCTAGAAATTCTGGTGATTATGTCTCAGTACGCTCATTTGGTTCCAGCAACTGCTCGCATCAATCCTCTCTTTATTGATGGCTTGGGGATTTTCGATGGAGAAAATAAGAAAGTTGCCACAATTTCGCAAGTTTCTTCACCAAGAGAGCTTGAACTTGTCCAACCAGACAATGTTGAAGCACAAAACATTGTGATAGACTTTCGAGGTGGTTGGCAGGTAAACATTGTTGAACATAGCAGCATAAGCACTTACTCTTCGTTTTCCACTCTGTTGTTCCCTAGTATCAAAATTATTTCGAAGTTCTGATTTATTTTTATCGCATACATGCTGTTTTGTATTAACATACATGGTGCCTTGTATTAACATGGTGAGTTAGGTTATCATGTCTGAGGTCTCCAAATACTTCCTAGGTTATTTAGTTATATTTCATCGTGCTTTATGAATTAACCGTGCCACTTGCTTGGTCGATTACTTGTCTGACAAGTGACTTCCAAACATTACCTTATAAACCCACCCTATCCACCGGAGGCATTCAGTTTACTTTCCAATTTCACAGGTTATACCTGCAGAAAATATAGTTGCTGCATTTCAAGGATGTAGAGGAGCTGTATTGGCTGTTTCGACAAACTCAACTGAGGCTCAAGTTTTTCTTGAGGTAATTTATCTGGACATTTCAGGGTACAATGCCATGTCGCGCATAAAGCATTCCTCGATTAGGTATTGTTGTAAGAAATTGTTTTCTGGGGTTTATTTTTCATGTTTCTTGCACTCATTATGTAGGCCTTGGAGCAAGGGCTTGATGGAGTTGTACTTAAAGTAGACGACATGGATGATATCATTAAACTCAAGGTATTTTATCACTACGCTTTTGCCAAGTTTTTGGTTTTTAACAGTAAACACCTGCAAGTATAGTAGTAGCATTGCATACTATTGATGTATTGTATGTATATAGAGGTGTACAAGAAAACTACTTCCTTCTACTGCTTTTTTTAATCAGATTGTACGATTTACCAGACATTGTTTTTTTTGTCTTCCCCTTTAATGACTCAGGATTATTTTGACAGAAGAAATGAAGCAAAGAGTCAATTGCAGTTGACAAAGGCTACTGTATCAAAGGTTGAAGTTGTTGGTATGGGTGATCGTGTTTGCGTGGATCTTTGCAGTATCATGCGACCTGGTGAAGGCCTTCTGGTTTGTGTATATCTCTCGCTTGTTACTGTTGATACACATGGATAAAGCATTATATGAATTACTTGCATTGGACTGGATTACCATTCAGCCGTACTACCTTGGTATTTTTTGCATGGCATTTCGCTGATTCCTCTAAGCTAGCATACAAGTCGGCCCCCATCTTTACGTGGAATCTTGTTTTTAGGTTGGATCTTATGCAAGAGGAATGTTCCTTGTTCATTCAGTGCTTGGAGACAAACTACATTGCAAGCAGGCCTTTCAGGGTGAATGCAGTAAGTCTTACAGCAAATTAGATGGCAGCACGCTACTGTATTGCAACACAACGAAGACACCTGCAACTTCATTCTTTTCCATATATTTAGGGGCCTGTACATGCATATGTCACTGTCCCTGGGGGCAAAACTAGCTACCTCTCAGAGCTGCGATCAGGAAAGAAAGTACTCATAGTTGATCAAAATGGCCTATGGCGTACTGCAATCGTGGGTCGTGTGAAGATTGAATCAAGACCGCTCATCCTTGTAGAAGCAAAGGTACATAAAACTTGTTTTTCTCATTGCTGAAATATATCGTTTGTGTTCATTGCAAATCTCAACTTCGTATCATTATTGGCTTGCTGTAGGAGAACTCTGGAGATGATACGTACAGTATTTTCCTTCAAAATGCAGAGACAGTTGCACTTATCACTCCTGGCAGAGGTAAATGCTTCTGGGTGCAAATTTGAAGATTTGATCACAAAATTTTGACTTATCAGTTCTCTCTCCTTCACAGTTACCTACTATTGGAATCTGTTTCAATCAACTTATTACCTGTCATGTATTGTCGTCTGATACAGGATCTAGTGAAAGAACAGCTATTCCTGTTACTTCGCTGAAGGTTGGTGATGAAGTTTTGGTACGGAAACAGGGCGGTGCACGCCACACTGGGATAGAAATTCAGGAGTTCATTGTTGAGAAATGAGAATAAGAACGCAGCAGTTATCTTTGTTTTTGCTTTCAATGGATTTATCTTTTTGGAAATGTCTTTATAAACCCTTGACATGTTTGGGCATAGAAATGACCAAAAATATTTTACCTGGTCTTTAACACCTAAATCCTACCGCAAACGGCTCATGAAGTCCCTGACCTGGTTTTACAAACCGGTTTGCGTGGCAGGAGGTTTAGGCGGTTTTGGCGGCATCACACACCATGCTGGAGTGCTGACTACCAGTCTACCATGCATCACTCTGATCGTCCTCGACGACTCCACTGAACTGGATCAACCTACAAATAGTTTTGTTGATAACTGAGCAATCTGTCTACTTTTCTGCAGAAATGTTGAATCGTAGATGGACTTTCCATTTATACATGACATACTAGTCATCGCAACTGCAAGTCCTCCCTGGTGATCAGGCAACGGAAATGACCGACTTAAAGTGCAGACGGATGCATCTTGAAATGATAGCTGGGGTGGTAGTTGGAGTGTAGCAATCTGGGATAACACCGTCACAGCAGCAGATAAATTTGACAGATCACAAGACATGCCGATACTGAGCACCAATGCAGCATGGTAATAATCTTACGGTGACAGCCGTATTCCCGTGAAACACATGGTCATGATTTGTGAAACATCGGTAACAACAAATGTCACACTGCTCTCTTGCTCAAAGCAACAAATATACAGCCTATTGCTACATGGACTCTTCTAAGCTGGCCCTCCCTTCTAATGCACTTGCGGGGTGCGATGTCCCGACAATGGGGATGCTGCTCCAAGTGAGCGCCTCGGCGAAGGTTGGACTCTCAATGGCGATTTTGGGACGGTCTGTGAGACCCTCCGTATGTCGACCTGCGGTGAAGATGAAACATGTTTGGAATCTTGCAGCTGTTCCAGCTCTACCAATACTTCAGACATACGAGGCCGCAACTTGGCATCGGTGCAGATGCATTGTAAGGCAATGTTTGCAATGGCGTGAGCACCCTTTTTGGGATACTGGCCTCCCAGCTTCGTATCCATGATGCGGTAGAGCCTTCGCTTGTCCCCCAAGTGAGGTTTGGCCCAGTCAACTAGGTTCTGCTCTATGCCAGGCTTTGATTTATCCAGAGCCCTTCTTCCTGTGAGCAATTCAAGTAACACCACTCCGAAACTGTAGACATCTGCCTTTGCAGAGAGCCGACCTGCAAGGTTACAAGCAACATTAGATTTAATAGATTCAGTTATACATAACCATGCATATTATCACCTTTAGATTCAGTCATATGTAATGTAACGCTCAGTAGGAAATGAGGCACAGAACTAAACACGGTGCAGTTGGCTAAGTTATTGACATAAAAAAAAGGGAAACGCAAAGACACTCTATCCAACGGCAGGGCACCACATAATTTTATTTAGCTTAAATTATAAAATTGTCTTTTATTATGATCCAAGACTACCTAAGATGCTTGAAGTAGGAATAGGTGAGGTTTAGCGAAGGACAAGGACCTGTCACTGTCACTTTCTATTTAAAGCTAAAGCCATATGGCTGAATAATGCATTCCATTACCCCCAACTTTTCATAATTGTGAAAGAAAAAAAGATAACCTACCTGTTGCGATATACTCTGGGGCTGCATATCCATGTGTGCCCATAACTTGTGTGGATACATGAGTTTTATCCCCAGTTGGACCAGCTTTTGCCAATCCAAAATCTGAAAGTTTTGCATTGAACTCCTGCATTGAAACAACGAAAAAGAACAAGGTCAAGGAGGTATTCAACAAGATAGGCATGCTTGAGATTCAGAGTTGGCCTAATAGTTGAGCATACCGAATCAAGGAGAATGTTCGATGCCTTGAAATCGCGATATATAACCTGGTTTTCAGCATCATGTAGAAATGACAAGCCTCTGGCAGCTCCAATAGCAACTTTAAGCCTTATAGCCCATGACAAAGGATCAGCGCCTCCTAAAGAGGAGAAATATTACATCATGAAATTACCAAGCGAGATATAAACAGCTGGAACTTTGCAGGGCACATCCATAGAGATGTAATACATACTTCTGAACAGATGATTCTCTAAACTTCCCTTTGGCATAAATTCATACACCAAAAGTCGGTTATCACCATCTGAGCAATAACCAATGAGTTTAACGAGGTTCTTGTGGTGAAGTTGGCCAAGGTAATCAACCTCTGTCTGTAGCAGGGAAAAACAATTAGCAACCATGACAAATGTCCAAGATGAAAATGTGTAGAAGAGTGATGAACCTACCAGCCACTCCTTGTGTCCTTGAAATCCTTCCGGTTTAAGTTTCTTAACAGCAACAACCATACCACTTCCCGGTCTTGAAGGAGCAAGAGTGTGTTCATCAATCCAACCTTTGTAAACATGACCGAATCCTCCCTCTCCAAGTAGACTGTCCGGTCGGAAGTTCTTGGTTGCGTTTTTTAGATCATTGAACGCAAATGCCTTCAAATTAGAAGATGACAAGATCTCACCCTCTGTCCGGGGAGTGGGGAGCTCACTTCGATCCTTCATAGATGGAGCAGTCAAAGTTGAACGACTTGAGTTGGTCTTAATTGTCGACGGGACAGATGATAAACTTGTCTTGCTAGTTACTTTTGACGGATCTGGTCTCAAAAAAAAAAAGAAAAAAAAGAAACATGTATAAGAACAACCCGGTCTGAAGCGCATTTAATCAACCATCATGATGCATACAAAGGAGAATTTCTAAACCTACGCATACAAAGGAGAAAACATGTGCTACAAAACTCATGAATTTATAAATGACCTCTCCATTTGCTAACATCAAATGCAAACTCAATTAAATGAGTTAATGATCATGTTTGCAATCGCCCAACGGATGATGCAACTTAGCAGCTAATGATATTTCTATCTATTAATTTTCTGTCTGACAGCCTGAACCTCTTTTATACTGTTTTTAAGTGGTTGTGCTAAAACAACAACCAAATCGAACCAGAATTCCGCGTAGGGTTAGCCATGGAATGCCTAATTTACTATTTTCATGCTTCGTGCCATTCATGGATCAGTACTGGAAAAAGAGCCCTGAGTATAAGTAGACACAAAATCGTATCTCTCTGTCTTATTCTACAGAAGGAAACAGAGGTGGGGAACAAGATGGTACCTAAAAACAAGAAACTAGACTAAAAATAGCTAGTACCAAAACAAATATCCCATCAAAAAAGTTACTGGACGAAAGGGGTGAGTTAATTTGATCACTCACAACAATCCAGAACCATAAAAGGAAAAATTGACAAATATAGAGCACCCAAGAAAAAAAAAAACTGAGAGAGAGCGAAGGCACTCACAGGCAGCATTGTTCATGCTGTGATCCACCCGGGCCGTGGTGTCCATGCAATTCCCCATCTTTCCTCTCTATCAATTCACCGACCACCCATCCACTGTGCTACTGCTCGGTGCAAGCAAAGAGCTCTGTAGGCTCACGATCCCCGGCGGGATCAGTGATCAGTCCAATCCTCTGCTCAGAAAACAGAGGCAAGGAACTAGTAATGCAAGGAACCAATAGGAACAACAGCTTCAAGTGAGCCAAGATTCGCCAACGAGGCAAGCAAGAACAGAGCAACCAGCCCCCAAAGGTTCACGGGAAAAATCCGCAAGGTGGTAGCCTCAGAGCCAAGAAACCAGAGAACAAGACGCAACTCCTGCTGCCCCTAGCACCCTACAAGTCAACCAAAATCTCCACGCCCAACCAGCTCAGCTCTTCAGAGCTGACCAACCGAGAGCTCGCAGAAACACCAACCAACCTTTCTCCAGATCGAAACCCGCCTCACTGACTCACGCACCCTTCACGGAGAAAGATAAATTCCGCACGTACAGAGCAGAGTCACATCCAAGAAATGAGCCAGCGCCGCAGCTGGTGTCCCCGAGCTCACACCTCGAGTCAACTCGAGGCCGCCGCCACAGGGCTAACCGAAAACTGCGCGGCGAGGTCGAGTGGCGCGTGGAGATGCGCGGAGCAGCGGCTGGGTGGGTCGCTTGACCTGGGGCTGGACGGAGGCGAGGAGAAGTGGAGCAAACAAAGCGGCGGACGGAAGCGGCCAGCCAGCCACCGACCGTGCCGAGTTCAGGTGGTGAGGTGTGGAAGCTGCGAATGGGAGAGGTGCCGCTTTCTCTGCGCCTTTTCCCTCCCTGTTGTCTTGTGCAAGTGCACTCTGGACAGATATTTACGTATCTACCCCTGTATGGACATGATCCATACACATATATCCCATTTTTTTGTAAGAAAGCCTTTTTTTGGAAGGGAACCTGCACATATGCCCTTGCCGAAGGTAAAGTCGTGTTGCTACATAGTAGTAAAAGCTGCATGGTATCTTTCATTATGTTTACCATAACATTTCGGTCCAAACATTGGCAAAGCAAAGGTGTAAAGTTTAGAAGAAAAATTGTGATTTAGACTCGGTTCATGTGTATTATAAAAAAAAATGAACTGAACTTGATCGGAGCACTGAAGCACAGTGCGTGAAAAAAAAAAGGAAATGAGGTGCATGAAAGAAATGAGCGAGTAGTTTGGAGTTAACTTGATAAGAGAGACTCAACAATCAACTCTTGCAAGCATACAAATTGCTTGCGAGTGGGGGAAAGTATCCTGCACGTGCAGCAAGGAAGACTTGAAATATCAAATAATTCCTGTCGTTGAAGAATAAAACCACCTAAAAAACAACACACACACACAACTCATTCGTTGTTGTATTGTACCCCTCTCTCTGCAGCCTTGAGACCTTGGAATTCTCTATGCGCTCGGCCTTATCGTCTCACCTTTTTTTTAATGCACCAAAAGTACATGGGAATCAATCTCACTTTGCAATTTTCCTTTTGCTGTCCAACTTGCTTGCCTACACGAGTGTGTTTGCGTACGAGTGTGTTTGCGTGGCTCTTGCTTGTCTACACACATCAATGGCAGATTCACTTCGTCAAGGCCGGGTTCTACCAGATACATGCACCATCTCGCTCGTAGGAGACACGTAGATACAGTGCTACACATAAACGTGTTTAATTCCGAGGTTAGATAGGAAATGTGTTTGACTGGAGTAGCAGTTCATTAATCCCAAGTGTCAATCAACAAGTTTCTTTATCGTTTCGCCGGTATCAGATTTTTTTTTTAGGGCAAACACAAGAGCTTTCATTCATTCAAGGAAGCAGGATTACAATCTTTTTCTGCTACCTCCCTTAGCCACTGCGGTAGGTTAGCAGACGAGGAAAACACACGTTCAAACTGGGTAGGCTTTTTAGCACAATAGTGTGTTTCGCCGGTGTCAGATTGGCTAGCTAGAAGGCAAGATATTTCTGCCATTACTCAACTCCAATAGGTCTACCATACGTGCATCGTATGCATTAATTGTAGAGCATCGCGTTGTAATAAGAGTAGTATTAGATTAGGTGTGTATTTCCTTGTTAAATCAAATGGACTGGCTCTTGTATCTGTTAATTACCCCTGACAGTGACAAAGTCAATGCATGATGATACCACAAAATTCTAATCTAAACACAATGTCATTTTACACTTGAAAGAATGCACCAAACGGGTTTACGACATGCATGATCCTTCTTTTTATCCAAACATCATCTTCTTCTTCATTGTTTATTATAGTGTTGACTCCATGCATGTTGCCTCACTGTGGGCCTGAGGAAGATGACTTCTCTCAGCAGCCTCTCAGTTTCCACGGATCCATTGCATGGACACTCGCACTGCTTGTGCATGTGACGAGAAAAAATCAAGGATGGCAGGACTAGACGATCCCAAGGTGCCCGGAAAAGCAGCAGCATCGGCATCGCCAACAAGATATTGGTCGCAAAACAAAAAAAAATCGCCAACAAGATATTGCCCATCACTGATCTGAACCCCACAGCGAAGCCCCAGTTAACCGATTGTTAACCACTGTAATTATTCAGAGCTTTGCTTTCAGACTGAAAATGGCATGGTAGAAAGAAGCATTAATTAGCTAAATGATCATCTGCCTGCAGCCATATACCGATCGGGAGAAAGGATTTCAGTAGCTGCCTGCATGTGGCAAAAGAGATTCGTGTGTTGCCCTATCACTTTACCTTTTCTAGTTTCCCTTTTGAGCACGCAACCGGATGATGACAGGTTTACAAATTTGGACTGCGTCATCATCGTGTGTTTCTCTAACACGGGATTTGCTGAGACATATGAGTCTATGACATCAGGAAACCGATGTCAAGGACGACTCACGGTGTCTGTAATATTTTTCAAGTAAAGTAACTGTCAGTCTAACACAACTCTCATGCACAAAAAGCCGACGATTTTCTGTTTGACAAGGATGGCATCTGTATATGCATTTCAGAAAGGAAATTAGAAGTAAAGATTGAATTGAAAGCACAATACATTTTTTCTGTGGATGAGCTAGAGCTCATGACAAGGTGGTGCGGAACATCATGAGGATGCTTAGTCTTTTGTTTTTCCCATTGTGTGAGTATATAGTTACTTAATGGGGTGCGTATATGGTGAAAAAAAGACGAACACTATTGATTTATTTTTTTTATTTTTATTTTTTTTGCGGGCGCGGCCGCCCCTGCTTTTTTCCTTGACCCTACAGTACCACTCCATCGCCATAACTGGCAAATACATGCACCTGTTGATGTTGACTGTGGGGACCAACAGCAAGAATCAAGTCCAAGTCCAACGACCTCCAGCTGAATAATACTGCCATGTCCTGATCCCACCGCCATGCGCTATACGGCAGGCAACAATTCAAAGTCCTTGAATCCGTCTTGCCTGTCTACGAGTCAACTACTGAAAACATTGTCTGATATTCCGCACGAGCGAAAAAGGAATAGGATATATAACAAGAATCTTATGGCAACCTAGAAGATGAAGGTTTCAGAATAAAGGATGCCCTAGAGTCTTACTAGAGTTTGACCTTTCCTATGTCTCGCACTGCAAGAGACAAATTTACTGGTAGCCTTTTGTTGCAGATTTACAGAAGATGCCTTTCAAGATCTTAATCTGATCTGCTTACAAATGTAACATCAGAGTTGGCCTAGTGGTATGGTAGATTGGAGAGACAGACAGTGGGGTTGAGTTAGGCAGTGAGGCACTATCTCGCTGCAGTGAGGAGTGTACTGAATTGTTCTGAGCTGGTACAAACGGCACGCCCAAAGCCGCTTTGCGTACCCAAATCCATCACAAAGAGAGCTAAAAGTATCAGTCAAACGTTCCAGATATGCTAAACAACTCCATGTGCATGCAATTAAATAACAATTGCGGCTGCAGAGCAACGGGGAGCATTTCAAGCCTGTCGACACATCGCACTAACAAGAAGTTGACAATTTTTTTTCTGAGCTCTCAGAGGCCACTGAGAAGGCAAAGCGAGATGGGAGATGCAAAGAAAAAAAAAGGAAGAAGGAATCAGAGAAAGAAAGCGAGCCGCGCCATGGTGGTAGACCGGTCCACTACTACCGGCCAGCACTTCAGTGCCTGGGCTGCAATGGCGCCAATGATCTCAGGCATCTTTGCTTTGCCAATACAGGGAAGGATTGCCAGAAGAACACACACGTCCACAAGATTCTGGATAGTGAAAGTGGAATGTTCTTTTTAGAGGAGTAAAAGTTGAGGATCTTTCTTTCTTAAGTTGCAATTTGTTGCATGAATCGAGTGCCGATGACATATTACTAGTAGGGATGCAAGTGATCAAGCCTCTGGTTCATTCGCTCCACTAACTTTCTAGGACGGTGAGAAATTCTAGTTCATTTTTAGAGAGTTTTGGGTCGACCCACGACACAAAACTTTAAAAACCTGCATCCCTAATTACTAGCAACATGGAGTAGTTTATTATCGATTTCCAATCGAGAGAACTAACAAAGTTTTCAATTCCTGGCGTAGATCCACTGCCCTCTGATGCATATCCTCTGCGATTCATTTTACTATATAAATATGAAATGAACAAGGGAGTACTGATTAACGAGCATTAGATAGTTGGTGCTTGCCATACAAATGGATGCACAACTTCTCCACCGGTTGCCGGGTTGACTTTCTGATGGAAACAAGGTCCAGTGAAACGTTAATTGGTGTCAAGCAAGGAACCTGAAAGTCTCCAGTAGGTCCAGCCCCAACGCCACAGTTGACGAAATCAAAATTTTAATCACTTCCTTTGTCGCCTGTTGCACATCATTATCATGATGACCATGCTTAGAAGACACCATGATGAAAGATCAATTCAGAGTTCAGTTCCCATTCCCAAACAGCTTTCTGATTAGCCAACGGTGCAACTTGACGGGATGCAGTTTGGTGCCCGTACATATTGATGGGTCTCCAAAGAAGGACATGGGCCGTTGCTTAGTTGCTTACACACAATGAGACCAGTGTCGGAGCACGAGGACCAGCCATGCATGGATTGGTCCGCGAACAATTAAATTCAAACAGGCCAGCCCCTCGTCCTTTCTCTCTTGATCAGATTGGAAATTTTCTCTTCTTTTATCTCTGAGAAGAGGAGAAGGACGATTTTTTTTTGTCATTTTTGAGAAAGGAAGACGATTTTCAGTTGAAATTGTAGTACAGAATGTGAAGTTATCTTTCCTGGGTTTTGCCGGGCCAGCCCATGAATGGTATGTGCCATGATTAAACAACAATCATGTTGCTGGCACTTTGTAACAACATGATTGTTGTTTAATTATCCTTCAAATTGCCAGCAAACCGTGCTACGGGCCGTAACAACATGAAAGCCAAGAAAGGGTCCTAACCGTGCAACGCCCGGTGGCCTGCTCGGCCTGACTAAATGCTTGTTGAGGAGCACCTCAAGTGAGGATGCAATCTGCACGACACTGTAGTAGTGCCTCTGCACCGTTTGATGCACGTCATGTGCGGTGCTAATAGCACATGATAAATTATGGTAACTATTGATAAATTAGAAGATATTTTTTTTTTGAAACGAACCGGCACAAGACAGTGCCAATTTCATTAATTAAAGGAGAAATAAATACAAGTAAGTAGTCCTGGAAGACTACATACAGGAAAACGGAAAAACCCAAACAACAGTAACAGCAACAAACCTACGAGAACACCACCGGCGGGTTGGATTGGGGCATCAACACGCGCCAAAACACGACTCGATCACCCGGTTGGATTGGGACATCAACACGGGGTAACGCTCAACTACACACGCGGGCCGGTTGGATTGGGACATCAACACGGCCGAGCAACAACACGCGACGACGACAGCAGAGAAGATAATCCGCAGGTACCACCCACTTTCCGACCTTGCAGTCATCAAACCTCCAGCGTGATCAGGCGCTGATATAGAAGCGACGAGGGCAGACGCCACCTCACCAAGAAGGCCACCGCCATGCAGGACCCATCGCCGCAGTGCCGCTGCAACAATACCAACCACCCGACGGAGTGAGAATACCGAGCCCGAGCAAACACAACGCGCGGGGGCCTCGCCGCATCCGCCGTCGGACTCCACCACTCGTGCGCGGGGGCCTCGCCACGTCCGCCACACGCTCCACGCTCCGGGCTCGTTTCAAAGGTAGCCGTCAAGATGGCGGGCAAAACTGCCCCGCCCCCAAAGAACTGTAGCAACCACCGAACCGCCGCCAAGATTCGACATCACCTCGTTGCTCCCCCTCGCAGGATGCCTCCGCGAAAATCACCAGCACAAGGAAGTCGCTTGCGCCGGCTTCCGCCGTTGTACCGCACCGGGTGGGTTCAGCCACGCTGAACCGCCCGCCACGATCCGCTGCAAACCAAGTCGTCCCTCGTCGTCGTTGCCGCAAGCGCCGTCCTCGGACGCCGTCCCACGCCGAACTGACAGTTGCAGAGCAACGCCAGCCGCCGTGACCCGCTGCAAGCAGTCGAACGATAACCAGCGACGACCCCTGGCCACCAACAAAAGGCAGCAGCCTCTGCGTGAGGAACCAACACCCCTCTGGCGTGACTCACAGCAGAAACGCCAACTCCGGCTGGAGACGCCATGGACAGTGGACCTTCCGCCTAGCCGAGCGGAGTCTCTAAAGACGACGCCTCCAAGGAGGTTACGACGCCAATGGCGCCGCCGTCGCTCGTCCAGAAGCTGGACAGGGTTTTCACCCAGAGACCTCGTGTAGTGGGGTTGTAGCTCCAATGACGCCCCCAACAGGGAAAGCGACGTCCGGGGACGCCGCCGTCTGGCTTTCGCCCAGAGCATCCAACCCCACTCCACACGCCCAGCGTAGGCCTCCGGCATCACCGCCATGGCCATCCAAACCAGAGCGTCGTCTCCGCCGCACCCCACACACCATGCCGCCGAGAACCACCCCACTGCCGCACACGCCGTCGCCACCGCACCACCATGCCCTTGCAGATCCGGCCGGAGCAGTGCAGATACGCCTGCCGGAACGCCCCCCGTTGCAGCTCGCCGCCGGCGTACGGTCGCCGCAGCGCCTCCGACCGGCCGCCGCAGCGCGCCCCGCGAACGCCGGCACAGGGCCCACGGCCGCAGACGCACGGCCTCCTACCCGCTGCCGGGCGAGGACCCACGACCGCAAAGCACGGCCGACGACCCGCCGCCGGGCGAACTGCCGCCGACCCGCCGCCAGACGAACGGCCGCCGAATCGCCGTCACGGCAGCAGATCCACCAGCCCAGGCGCCAGATCCGGCCATTGGGGGCCCGGATCCGGCCATCCCGGCGGCGCCGGCGCAAAGGACGGCGATGTCGCGGCGAGCTCCTTCTCCATCTTCAGACGACCGCGCTCGCCGCCAGAGGAGAAGGGAGGGAAAGGCTGGCCACGCCGCCGCCGTCCTTGCGGGCCGCACGGTTGGCCGGCGGCCGGCTCCGGCGGCGGCGCGGCGGAGGAGGAGGAGAGGGGGGTTGGCTGCGGAGGGTGGGGGGGCGCCGCCCGAGTCGCCCGACGCGGGGGCGACGCGGGGATTCGTAGGAACAGTTGTTAGTGCTCTATATATAAATTAGAAGATATTTGCTACGTGATTTATGTGTTTGTCATTTATTTTTTCTTTTCTTTTTTGCTGTGCTAATTTTGATCCAGTATTTTGCAACCGCGCAGCTTGAAAGATATTTACAACGTAATACGACTGGAAGAGCATGAATAATAGTTGCATGGCCACAACAAACCTCCAAGCGTGAAGAGTTTAACTTCCAATCAATGTAACACACACCTCCAATATTGTAGAGAGAATTATCATCTATCCAAACAAACAAGCCCTCGAGTGGAAGTTGAAGGTATCAGTGATCATTCAACTCCTCATTGTGCAGAATCTGCAGATGATACATAGTCGCAGAGCAAACAGAATTGCAGAGCAGAGCAATGCAGAAAAAAATATATATACTTAGGCCTCTTCGGATTATGAAGAGGCACGTCGCCCTCTCGATCAGCTCCTCACCGGCTGGCCAGTGAGCCCTCGGCGGCGGCCCTGTTTCGGCAGTAGTCGGCGACCTCTCGGAACCTGGGCACGCTCCTGAGGTCGACCTTGGTGCCGTCCATGAGGGTGATGATGATGTCGCCCCACTCGCCGATGAAGCGCGGCACGACGACGACGGAGGTGACGGAGGAGTAGGGGAAGTCGGTGCGGTCGGCGCCGGAGAGGCCGGAGATGACGGTGACGCGGCGGGAGGTGAAGCGATAGCGCAGGATGAAGGCGCGGGACACGGCCGCCAGCGTCAGCGGCAGCCACAGCAGGGTCAGGCCTAGCAGCAGGTTCGCCGCCAGGTCGCCGTAGTGGGCGCCGCCGTCGAAGAACACCGTCTCGGCCGCCCCCGCGTCGCCCCCGCGCGCTGCGCCCGACGCCGCGGCTCGCGCTGCAACGACGAGTCGGGGAGGGGGCGCTGAGCGCCGATCTAGGGATGGAAAGGCGTGGAAGGATACGGACGGAGGTGACGCCCGCCGGAGAATGGAGGATGATACGGCAGCGGCGGTGGCGCCGGTGGTGGACGGCGGCGACATGGTGTGCCCGTGGATTATCTCTGGTTGGTGCTGAAGCGCGCTCTGGTTTGGGGCGCTTCCGGGTTCTGGTGGTTATCGTGAGCGTGGTTTGGCACACGTGGCGGTATTATATTGGTACACGTAGACCTTACGAGACCCATGAGTTTCCTGGGCTTGTTTTCGACTTCATGTTGGGCCTGGGGCCGAAGTTATACAGGCCTCATTGCTTACTTGGTGGGCTGCCAATTTGGGCTGCGCTCTACAACTACACTGTGTGATGCACAGATGTCAACTGATTCAGTTATCCAAAAAAAAAAGAAAAAGAAAAGATGTCAACTGATTCAAGTTCAGAGGCCTGGTTGCTGCTGCTGCTGGCTGCTGCAGTGCTGCCCCACTGCCACAAATGAAGGCATCTTGCCAAACAGAGTGCTGGTTCGTAACTGTACTCTACGTTCCAGTCCAGTTTTACACCGTCACACGTTCAACTCTGAATGAAAAAGTACAGAAAATTCAGATGAGGGCGATCATTCATTATACCAACCTCCATTTCGTTTTACTTGTCACTGGCTAGTTACTGTAGCAACTTTGATTGACCGTTTTTTTCTACAAAATTTTGATGAATACTTCAAAGTACGCAATGTTGTCAAAATATGTTTAGTGATAATTCTATTGATCAGAAAGTTTTAGGCATCGACGACGAATTTGTAGAAAAAGACGGTCGGTCAAAGTTGCTACAGTAACTAGCAAGTGACGAGTAAAACGAAATGGAGGTTGGTATCTACTGCACAACGCACAGTCATTGTTCTAAGCCGTTTATCCACACATTATTTTCAAAAACTCACCTCTGCGAGGACGCATGCTGAAAGTGCTAGCATCCACCTGCATGCTACCATCCATCTCTGAATCACACAGATCATCGCCTGACAAAAAGATGAACAGTTTGAAGAACACAGGGTCGGATCGGGCGGGCTGTGACCACAATTGGCAGAGATCTGCAGGAAAGCTTTCCCCTGACGCGCTGGATGGACCTCCGACCCGGCCGGACGCGCCACGCAAATTCTCAACCAAGATGGCCGCGGCACCGGAACGTTCCCACGGCCGGCCGCGTGCAGACATTGCCCCTGCACGCCATGTGCCTCGCACCTGTATGTCTCTCCCTCCCTCGATTCGTTAGGTAACAGATACGTATCTCACGAACAGCTCGACGCGACGCCGTCACGCCGGAGAAAACTCCACGAAAGGCACGCGAAAGCTTATGCAGGAATTCGGGAGTCTCCTGTCATCTGCCACTGCCGAGGCTCCATAGTCAAAGGGATGAAGAAAGCCTCTGGGAAATGTTCAGCATTCAGACGAGTGCACGATGTTCTGCTTTTTGCCATTTCTTGGAAGCGTCGGAGAGAGGATCCCGGCTCTGTGTAAAAAATGCTACTGGTACTATCTGTATCACGTCATGGGTGTGTATGGAGTTTTTTAGCCTGTCTGTGTGTGTATGCGTGCCATGCTACTGTCTCGCATCAGTTGGAAAGAACAGTTGGAGACACGTGCCTGCGGATCTCATCTCTTATTCCCTCTCATTCCCTGTCATTCGTCGGCGCGACGGTACTGGGGATGCGCCGTGCATAGTTTATGCACAGAGGACGCCATGGGCGAGCTGACTTTAACCGCCGATTCATGTGCGGATTCCATCGCTTAACTAACCACCCAACCCGGCAGCCACACCACACACACCCCCGGCTGGTTTTCTATGCGATCCATCTGCTGCATATTCCAGCTTTTATTCCCGCAAGAATAAACAAGGAAGCACCGTCGTGTGTCGTCTGAAAGCGGAAATCTACGGCAGCAAGGTGGTCCGTCCTTCACCTTGTCCATACGCTGCTAAGCACTCGTACTTCGCCGCCAGCCGTATGCATCCGCGACTCTGTCGATGATGCCACCAAATTAGCCTGTTCGGCAGGCTGTTTTGCAGCCGTTTTACTGTAGCGAATGCAGAAGAAATAACTGCAAACACTGTAGCGGTTGCAGAAGAAATAACTGCGAACACTGTAGCGGTTACAGAAGAAATAACTGCGAACACTGTAGCGGCTGATAAGCAGAAGGCCAGGCGAACAGGCCGGCTGGCAACGCATCGACCGAGCCGGCCACTGGCGGACCAGCACGCTGGGACATGGCGAAAGACACATGGTGGTCAGTTGGGCACTGTGCTGTCACATGGATCGGAGGAGGAAGAAGAAGGTGGGGCCCTCTCCCCTGACTGACTGATCCGGTGACCCATCTCAAAGGCGCTCGCTGAACCGATGCAACAGCTGGGGCGGACTATCACCAGCTTATTCGTCGTCGCCGAGCACATTGGGAGCATCTCGTACCGTCCGTCGTACGCATCTGCACGGGCACACCAACTCGCCTGTTTCGATCGGCTCCTCGTTTTCCTTCACCATTGGCAAAAATAGAAACTGCGTAATATGTTGCTACACCTAACCTCCTGTTCGGCTGGGGTGAATGGAAGTGGCTGAAACTACTGTAGCAGCTGATTGAATAGTGTTTTGTGAGAGGATTTTACCACTGTAGCGGCTGATTAGGTACTGTAGCGGCTGGTTACTGTAGCGGCTGGTGGCTGTATAGACCCAAATACCCGTATCTCGAAATAATACGCGGTTACTGTACCTACAGTGGTACTGTAGCTACAGTAACCAGCCCAGCCATGCCGAACAGGGCCTAAGTTCAGATACAGAAATTGCATAATGTCATGACAGTTCAGGGCGGAGCCGCAGAGGCACTGGTTGCTGCTACTAGTTGTCAGGTTGAGAGTGCAAGTGACAAGCGGCTCTCTTCACTGGATGGATAATCCACACTGATTGCCTTAGCCTGCCGGATTAGGAAATGGTACAAAATGAACGGGATGTTCTCTCTGTTTTCCTCCAGGTTAATACTGAACGGAATCAGTAGTTGGTCATGCGTTCGTATGTATAGCCGGCTGGCTAGTGTCAGCGAGCGAGCATTTCACCATTTCATCCACCAGACCAAACTGTGCCATGGCTAGGTTGGCCTCGTGCTTGGCTTGCACATTCTTTCTTCTGTACTGCTAACTAAACAAAAAGGTACAGTACCCGCAAAGCAGTCGCAGATTATCATAATCCACGACGGGACAAGACCTGAGACAAAACAAGCTCTCCCCATTCATCTTTTGCATCTCTTTTACAAAACAGAGATTAAAAGATGGCGGCGAAAATGCGCCAGGACGTTGTGAAAGGCATGCTGCTTTCCGCAGCCACGGTGGACCACATGGGCCCACTCGGCATAGAGGGACGGGGCCAGAAACGGTCCTTTGGTTTTTTCTGCCTGTGGCGCCCCGGCTCCACCGCTGCTGATCAACCCACAAGGGATTGTTCCACGACTCGTGGACCTCTGGTCGTGAGGTGACTGACCTACAGTCAGTCCTACACTCACCACCACATACACTTTACCTCAGCAATTTCTTCCCTTAAAAATCATGTTCCTGTGATTCCTGTCTGTGTTATGCACTCCAGCGTATATATAGATGCATGATGAGTACTCTGCAACTCCCTTAAACTTTTTTTTTTTTGCAAGGGAACTCCCTTAAACTTTTAGCGGCTCTTTGTTAATTATAGTTGACATGCAACCTTTGCTCGTGTGTTCCCCTAATTCCAATCTCATCATATAATCATTTTTTTTTCAGAGGAAGGCAAGCAATATCTGGGAAAATTCAGTTGAGTCAAACTGTAGCTGCTAGCAGTATTGAGGCAATGCATGACGTACGACGCAAGAGATCGGGCCTGCAGCAGTTGGAGATGAGTAAAAAAAATACACACACCTGGCATAAGCATTTTTGTGAATGTACTGGCCACAATATTCTTCTTCACTGTTTAACCATGTGTAGCGTAATTAGCTTTGAGAGGGATCAATAATGCCTCAAGGGTCAACCAAGCGAGAGCCTGACTGTTGCTCCTGTCTTTGCGATTCACTGGACGGACTGCCAAATTGCGATTGTAACTCTGTCAAAAACAAGTTGGCCCTTTTCAGAAGGGTAAGTGGTTGGCGAGCAACCTGTCAGGGATCGGGAGAAGGGACCCAGAGAAACATATCTAGCTGTCCAAATGTTGCTGTTGGCCATGCTTTTCTGTTCTTTTTAAGTAGCCTTAATTGCACTGTAGGATGGCGTGCATGCTTTGATCCACTGTTTCACAAGAATGGATCGATAGACAGATAGGTGTAGATCAGTGAGTGTTCCTGCCCGTCAGTAATAAGGGCAAACTTGACCTGAAAAACACAGCACTCGCTTGTTACATTCATCTTGCAAGTAGTACTACTACTGTAACAGGCATGCGGCATGTGCCTTGTAAATGATTACTACTGTAATCGGCATGCGGCATGTGCCTTATAAATAACTAGCTTGAAGATCACAATTCACAAGTCAAAAAATGGACCAGTCAAAAAGAAACAAGTCAAAAAAATGAGGGGAACAAAGTCACATAACCTACAAAGAGAGATGTACCACTCTTCAATCTTGACATGATTGATCCATACAAAGTGGAGAAACACCATGCACCCTGTACAACGTACAACACTGCCTCACAATTCACAAATTTATGTATGTGTCAACAAAAGAAGAAGAGGAAGCCCAAAGAGAAAGAAAAGAATGAAGATACAAAGGATGCTATCAAAACTCAAACCAAAAGCTACCTACATTACCCACTTATTCCCCCTACAAGCCCTTTCATCAACTCCATTATCCAAATCGCATCACCATCTCAATATCTCGTAGCTCTTTCGCCGATCAGATCATCGTATACACCCTTCTCCCTCCCTAGCTTTGCTGAATGCATGTCATCACCAAGAATTCAACTTCCTCGAATCTTTATACTCATTGTTGATCTTTGACCATTGCAGTGAAATCATGAATTTGTGATGACTCAATTAATGGAAGTGCTGCTGATCGGCCCACGGCCAGAACGGCGGCGTCTCGTCGACACCGCAAAGGAGGTTGCCGAAGCTGGCGGTCTCCGGAGCCTGGACGCCGCCGTTGCCGTGCTGCTCCATCTTGGGGCCCGACGAGCTATGCAGCAGCTGGTCGAAGTCGACGCCGCCGGCGGGGCGGCCGACGGAGGGGTAGAAGGGGATCATGCCGCCGCCGTTGCCGGTGTGCTGGTGCGACGGAGCGTCCATGGCGCCCTCTGACGGCGGCGTGCGCGAGATGTCCAGGTTGATCTCGGAGCTGTTCTCGCTGCGGTTGCTGCAGGACGCCTCGGTCTCCTTGTTCAGGTTGATCAGCTCGGACCCTGCCTCCCTGCCGCCCTTCAACGCCAGAATCTGCAGCGCCGCAAGAAGAGCTGATCGATTAGTCGGCAGTGAATGTAACGCAAACACAAATTAGGTCGATTGACATAGCAGCAATGGGGACACAAATACAGGGATACACTGATCTTTTGAGAGGTTAATTTTGCATCTGTTCATGTCAAGTTAAGGAGAGAAGCCGTCAGAGGAGATGATCTAATGAATAATGATGTACTGCTAATATTATTATTCGCTGCAAGTACTTCGTTCTACGCGGCCCCAGCAGAGTAGCATCTGGTAAAAAAAAAAAAAGCGGAACGTTTACATACCCGAATCCCAATCATACGAGTACTGATTGCATCAGAGTTTGTTCAAGGTACAGCGCACGCATCATTTCAAATCTGATCGAAAAGCAAAGACACACACACACAGTACATGTGCTCTGAGACGACGCTGCATAGTCAGAGTCAGAGATGCCATGCGACCCAATGAGACGGAGCGGGCATGATGAATCCATTGACTGCGTCAGCCACAGCATCTTCCTCAAAACACTCGCCTGATGAGTGATGAGAGAGAAAGAGGGAAAGAAAGAAACAGAGGCTCCGCTGAGCGTTACGGTGGCAGCGCTGCATATTCTGCTGCTGCCCTTTCCAAAAAGCCAGTGATAACTCGCTGCCCCGTCTTTGCAGCAGCAAGATTCCACAAAGGCAGGCAGTACGTACGCGCGCAGGTGAAAAGACCGCCGCTTCCAACAACCTTTCTGCTGCGAGCACTGAAACCCACATGGATCCTATAGCTGAGCTCAGCCAAGCTTGCTTGACATCACCTACTGTACCAATCATTGAGCCCCAGATCAACAGCTAGGAGCGTGATGCGGATCAATCGTGGGCTAGATCCACGGCGGCTTCAGAGTTCAGTTGAGGCAGGCTGCCGGCGGCGAGGATCAGCAGATGCAGAGATGGAAGCCACAGCTAGAATTGACTTACTTTTTAAGAAGAGAATTAATGCGCTACTACTCGAGTAAGAAGAATTAACTGACCTCGGCCTGCAGCTTCTTGTTGTGGGAGAGGAGCGCGTCGTTGTCTGCCTTGACGGCGTCGAGCTGGCGCTTGAGGACGTCGTAGTCCTTCTCCAGCTGCTTGGTCTTCCACCTCGCGCGGCGGTTCTGGAACCAGATGGCCACCTGGCGCGGCTGCAGCCCCAGCGCGCGCGCCAGCTGCAGCTTCCGCTCCGGCTCCAGCTTGTTCCCGAGCTCGAAGTTCTTCTCCAGCGTCCGCACCTGCTCCACGTTCAGCCGCCGCTTCTTCTCCCCCGCCTGCGACCCGTCGTCCGACAGCTCGTCCTCGTTCGCGCCGCCGTTCACCTCGTCGCCGCCTCCACGTCGTACATCGGCCGCTTCCCCAGCAATGGCGCCGCCATACCTGCAAACCATGCGCACGCGGGTGGATCAGGATCAGTTAGTTTGGTGTCAGAGGCTGTTCGCTAGCAGTGATCGTGTCGCAGCCATGGAATCGATCGATCAGCCGCTGATCCATCGATGTGTGATGGCCGTACCTCGGAAGTCTTGGAGGGAGGGGCATTGCGAAGACGGGAGGAAGGGGTTGTGGTGAGGATGAAGGGGAGGAGGAGGCAGGTGGTGGTGGTGTTCCTGAGGGTCATGATCCGGGGGCGTCTGCTGCATTTGGAGGAGGAAGTTTGGGGGGAAGAAGGAGGAGGGGGAGGACGCCATGCCATTGCTGGCCATTGGCCTCATCAAAGGAGGAGGGCAAGGAGCATGGGGAGTATTTGAGAGAGAGAGAGAGAGAGAGAGAGAGAGAGAGAGAGAGAGAGAGAGAGAGAGAGAGAGAGCAGGGTGGTGGTCATTATAAATAAAAAATTAAAATGGAAATGGGAACATAACAGAAAACCAGAAACTATTTATTTCAAGAAAAAAAAAAAAAATCTAGCTAGGACCTCCTTTTGACACTGCACTGTAGAAAATAGTACAAAATGGGCTAGTGTATGAATATTTTTGTATCTTAGAAAATTATGTTATAGTAATTGGTTTATTTATTTTGACAAAGGTACTAGCTAGCTAGTGGGTAATGCGAATGCTCCATAAGTTTGAGGCATGAACTGCCAGCAGGGCAATGGACCAGCTTCCTAAAAGCTAACCCTCAAAACGAGAGGAGTCTACTGTGTTCCTTTTTTCCTTTATGTAGAATCTACAATAATTTGCTGCTAACCTTTTTCCTCAACTTTTCGATGTCCTTTTCATGTCTTTAAGTTAATAACATGAAAGGAATGGAAGTGACAACCTTAAACCTCTTTTGAACCTCCATACAACGACGATGATGTACAACGATTATTCATAATGAGTATGCCGTTAATTATCGCAAATTCAGGGAATGAACTCGGTGGATCAACAAATTAAAATGCACACAAAACACAACAAATCAGAGTGAAAGAAATGACATACATACGGCTTAAATTGGCAAATACATTTATCTTTGTTATTTCAAAGCAACGAAAGCTTCATCGATGATGACCACATTGACCGCAATCCACATATCATTCCAAATTGATGATCAAATGAGTAGCGTATCTCACTCCATCTTTCATAGGCAGTGCAATTATGCTTTGTGACATGAGAACTTTAAAGTAGCTAGAGGTATGTGGAAAGCCAAGTGCAGTCCTTCCGAAATTATTAATTCAGTACATCATCCCTATCTTTTCCTAGCTACATAAAACATTTATTACTAAAACCCGGGTAGCATTCATTTAGGATCTTGGTTAGCTCGTTCAATCAGGGGTCAATTTCTGTGACTTGATAGAAAACATAAGGACAAGAAATCAGGCAAATTAATTACGCTTCCAGGGTGATTTCGCGAGGACTTACCACTGATGGGTCCATATCTATTTTAGACGGCAAGCTAGCTAGCAACTAGCACCAAATGTCAAATCCTACCCCGAGCCTGCTAGCGCACCAACACGTTCCGCGCATGTGTGTGTGTGTGGTACAGCTGACGCGAGGCGTGCAGCAGGCTGGAGGCTTTGAACATTTCTAGCTCATGTGTAGGTGACGGATGTGGATGCGTACACTCTGGACTCAGCAGATGGATGATGCTGGCTAGATTGTGGCTTGCGTGAGCTCCGTCCTTAGAAAACACAGGAAATATGATGGCCGGGCATTGAGGAATGGATGGCGGAGGGAGATGTCTGCACGAAAGCAGCACCATGCACCGCGTCGCACGCATGTGGTCAGATCAGATCCAGCCGATCGATCCATCGGTGTACGTCGATGCGGCCCTCCCCCGGGTTGTACCTTCCAGCCGTTGATCTCTGTGGCCGTGTATAATATGAGATCACGCACGGTGTTTCACATCATATGCCAAATAAAATTACACCGTAGGTCTACGTCATGATACACACCGTTTACCAGGCTTATATATACTTGATCATGCATTGTTTTTGACATCATCTCAACAAATAGAATTGGTACTATAAAATGCTACACGATCATCTGCACGGAGTTGCAGCAGCAGGGACGCGGTGCCCCACACACAGCGAGACCGACGTGCAGCGTACATGGCTCATGGGCGCGGGCCCACCATTCCGGGTGCTCCCTGCTAGTGCTAACCTGGTGGCCCTGGCGCTGGTTGGCGTTTGCGCAAGGCCAGCGGCACATGGCCTTGCTCTTCTCGTTAGTTGGGACTGGGAGAGAAGAAGAGGCGCGGAGGTGGGACTCGTGGGAGAGAGAGAGCACGAACCAGATCCCAGCTGCGCATGCTTCTGCCCGCTTCCTCTTGGACCCTTCCCGTCCGTCCTCCTACGGTGACATGCCATGCTCCATCGATCAAACGGCAAATGCCTGGCCTCCCCCGCAGGGCCCCTCCACCTCTCTTCCCTTCTTAATTTCTATCTCGCCATTTAATTACATGCGTGTCTATATGGTCGATCATGGGCTTACAGCATGCGAGACGAAGTTTCTCTGTACAAAACTCTTAGATCCGTACCACGCAACCGTGCTGAATGCATGAACTTGAGATCGATATGGCAGGCACACCAGCGCATCAACGTACAAAGATAAGGTACGTTTATATGCGCTACAGTGCTAAGCGTTGTGGGGGTGTGCAGCTAGCCAGACGCCCTTTCTTTTTCTGTTTTTTGCATGGTAGTGGGTGTGTACACACAGCAGCAGCGGCCACTACTAGGTACCAAGCCAGCCGAACCTTCTCGCGCCCCCAACTCTCACGTGCTAGCCACATCTCTTCTCTCCTGCGCGCATGTTCGCCGCCGCTCCCGCGCGTATATTTTGCTATGCGCGCGGCTCCACTACTCGCGCTGACGAGGATTATTCCCTTCTCCGTGGCGGCGGGCGCCGCGCTGCAGGGTTGTTAACTGCTACTCCTAGCTCTGGTAGCGGCAGCTGCGGAGAACGTTGCGTTGCGTTGCGTGCGAAGGTGACAAATGGTGGAATGTCCCGGGGCTGATAAATAAGATTATCCACGTCGCATTGCCGTCATTTTAGATCGAATACGTTATCGATTGATCTCGTCAGAAGATTGTAGAGTTGAAATCTTACAGTTGCCTAGTGGAGTATATTTTCTAAGCCCGTCGTCCGGGTCCTGTTGGCAACTTGTGAGCCAGCTGGACTGTTTGTTCACTTATTTATCGTTTATCTTAGCTATTCACTCACATGGGATTCTTTGTGTGAAGATACTTCAGCAGAGCTAATTAATTCTTCTGAACTTTGGTACCATTTCAGCGGGTTTTTTTTTAGCATCTGGTAGCATTTCAGCAGAGCTACATTTTTTTTTTGAGCACACATTCAGCAGAGCTACATGTTGCAGTTTGGTTTCGTTTAGGTCGTCAATTGGGGAAAGCCCCCCCAGAATCATCCATCGATTATATACGTACGTGGGCTCCTTCACAAAAAAAAAAAGAGAGAGAGATTATATACGTGGGTAGCCCTGAAATTTAAGAACTGGATACTATTCTGTATAAAACAGCCCAGTCGTGGCCTTTTCTCTAAAACCAGCCCAATAGTGCTCAAATGGCCCGACACCACAACTCATCATGAAGCCAAAATAAAAAGCAAAAAATGGTTGCCTCTGTAACTTACCTCTAGAAAACACTGTTACTTTTCGATACTATTTGAACACGATAAACCATGCTCATTGTGAGCTTCTAGTGTCGTAGCGACTAGCGCGCGTCTCTGCACACCTTTTTTCTTAATCCGGGAAAAGTTGCATGCGTACATGTAATTACGTGAGTGCTATACAAAAGAGCAGCTCCAAAGCCAGAGCCCTGTGAACAGGGTCCTCGAATCAAGGGCAGATGCATATACACAAAAAGAAGCGCAGAAAAGCAGTAGAAATCTATTGTTTGACTAAGCAACCCATGAACCAGAATTTAAATTCACTAGCAGCTATGATATAATGATTAATGAAACAAAATGAAGGCCACCCTCCAACTCAATGACATGGCAGGTAGGATTTAAACTTCCCTCCAAAAGTTCAGACTCCAAGTGCGAATCCAAAATCTCTCTTCAGATTTTTTTTTTTTAAAAAAAAACAGAGATGATGTTTCAGGACCAATTTTGTTATTCTTTTTAGGTCAAGCATTGGACAAACTAATGCATATAGTAGTAAATCCAGCACTGATCAAGACCTATCCCTAGTAGCTAGTTTTATATCCCCAATGGACGAAGCCAGATATAAGATCCTAAACCCCAGAAACCCCAATCCCCAAAGATTAGTTTCCAGCTCATCCATCCACTGCTTAGAACTCCTCAACAGTAGTATGTTCCGAGCTGACTGATCACATATCCACCCTTGTGCAGCTTGCTTCCTCGCATTGTCAATCACCACTGTCATTTGGCCTTGTCCACACTCCACGGGCAGCATGGGGTGCACCACCTCCAGGCAGGCCCGGCACGACCTCCGGTACTGCCCGTCGCCGCTGCCGCTGCCGCGCAGCCAGTCCTTCCCCGCTCGGTGCCCCAGCGACATCGGCGTCCACGTGGTGCGGCTCACGTCGTCCACCCTCGGCTCCCTCGAGCTCGACAAGGCCGCGCCGCGGGCGCCGGAGGCCACCGCCGCCGCCGCCGCGCGCGGGGGCAAGAGGCTGGCGCCGCGCACGCCGACCATGACGCCGCCCAACGAGCCGGAGGACATCGACGCCTGGGCGCTCATGGCCGGCCTCGAGGACCACTCGCCGCTGCTTGCCGCGCCGCTCGGCCGCCACTCCTTCTCGTTCCCCGTCGCAGCCACGGCGCCGCATGACCTCGCCGTCGCGTCCGCCAAGGTCACGCCGCTGCCCATGCCTCACGCGGCGAACGGCGGCGAGGAGAAGAAGGCGGCGAGCAAGCCGCGGCCGCCGCGCCGGGCCGTGCTCTACTTCACGTCGCTGCGCGGCGTGCGCGCCACGCACGAGGCGTGCTGCCTCGCGCGCGGCATCCTCAAGGGCTACGGCGTCCGCGTAGACGAGCGCGACGTGTCCATGCACCGCGGCTTCCGGGACGAGCTGACCGGCCTCCTCGTAGGCCTCAGGGGCGGCGCCAAGTGCTGGGCGGCGGCGGCCGCGCCCGTCCTCCTCCCCAGCCTGTTCGTCGACGGCGAGCTCGTGGCCGGCAACGCCGAGGAGCTGAAGCGGCTGCACGAGGCCGGGGAGCTCGCGGCGAGGCTGGCCGGGTGCGAGAGCGAGGCCGGCGCCTGCGAGGCCTGCGGCGACGTGCGGTTCGTGCTCTGCGAGGTGTGCTCGGGCAGCTGCAAGGTGTACGTGGACGACGACGAAGAAGACGACGAGTCGGACGACGGCGCCAGGTTTCGGCGGTGCCCGGAGTGCAACGAGAACGGCATCGTCAGGTGCCCCGTGTGCTGCTGCAGCTGAGACGTTTTGCGGTTTTGGATGCGCGACGTGACTGGTGCAGATATATTTTTTTTCCCGTTCTTCTTACGCGCGCCACTTGGTTGTGGCGCATGCGATTTGTGAAGGACCTTTGTTTGGATTCTTGCGTGATCAGCAACGGTGCACGACGATCACGCTGTCCCTGTTTGGATTTCGCCATTTCGGAGTGCCGCATCAAGAGATGCCAAGTTGACGACGATCTTGTGTTGTATTTATTTCACGTGGTGTTTCCTGAGTTCTTCTCTTGTCTTGTTCATTAACAAGCCATATCTTTTGCCGGCCTCACCGGCCGTGGACTGCTTCCTTTACGCGTTCCTCCTTTCTGCTCGCGACACGGGCGTTCGCCGTAGCCTAGTTGGAGTTGTTGTTGGTGATTCAAAGCCGGCGCCGTTGCGGTGCGGCGCGTTTTTAAATGCAAAGCGAGCCGCAAGAACGGGACAATTGGAGAGCAAAACAAGGGGCTCGCTGCGATCGAAGAATTCAAACAGCTCCCTATTTACCTGAACAAAGTAGCGCATGAATTAGCGCAATTAGCTAGAAGGAACTTTCATACTGCAGTCTGGTTGAGGCGAGCACCTACTTGTGTATCTGACCTCATTACTTCTGATTGTATTGCTTCTTCTACCTAATTAATAGAGCTCCTTTTTGCCCGAAAAGAAAAAAAAGAAGAATTCAAACAGCGGACAACACATAAAGCTCTAGACCAATCATCGTCATCCAGTTGCGCTACACTAGCATGCTTGCCGACATAAGTTTTTGGTGATTTTTATGGTGCTCCGTTCGAAAAATATACAGGAGTACTATAATGCCTCTACACACTGCGCATCATCACCATCATCTCTTGAGGAGTAATGCCTCAAGAGATCCTTTTTAGAGAAAAAAAAAAGGGCAGAGAAAGCTACTAGTCTCTGATATTTCAAATTCCGAAAATTGCACTTACATACTGCACATTCAGTCTATCCCTTTCCCCAGCTCAGTCTGCTACACACAACAGGAGCAAGCAGTCCAATAGCTACTGGTCGAACCGTCACAACGCACCAGCTCGCTTGGTTCTTCTTACACGCTAGCAGAGACCTTGGTACCAGCTGGTGATGGAGGCTCACCTCACTTGCCACCCATTACACACAAGCATACTGACACACACAGTTCTTCCCATCCTTATTCAGTCTCAAAATTAACATACAATTCTTGATACGCTTGCACGCCGGCCCGGCGGCGGCGCGAAGCCGGCTCAGTGGCCGCCGCCGCTGACTGCCCGGAACTGACGCTTTGAGATCTTGGGCAGCAGGAACAGGCCCGCGATGGCGCCGATGAGGGCGAAGCCGGACGCCAAGCCGAAAGCCGGGATGTTCCCCTTCCCGAACAGCGCGTCCCATGGACCCGCGCCCAGAGCAATGATCACCTGGAAACACCATTTGGAGCCGTGAGCACACCACTCAAAGGACAGAACGTGTCAACAACTACGAACGATCGATGGTTGCAATGCACAGTGCTATCTACGAACCTGAGGGATAACGATGGAGATGTTCAACACGCCGGTGCAGAGCCCTGCGATGAAAACAACCATGTTCCGTCACTCACAACATCTAACAAATATAACTACTGGTACGAAAGTGCAGCAAGTTTCACGCACCTTGACCGCCGCCTTTGGTGGCCGCTAGCTGCGCCGTCACCGCGAACGGGACACTGTACAGGATCTGCATCGAGCAAAGGAAAAAAAAATATCAGAGTTTGTCAGCGCGAGCAACAGTGGAGTGCTGTCAGTGACGTGACAGTCGGGTTCGATGCTCACAGCGAGAGGGACACCGAGGAACGCGAACAGGACGAGGCACACGGCCTTGATGTCCTTGTCCGCGGTGATGGCGTCCTGCACGTAGCCATGGAAGTCCTTGAGCGACCACCAGCTGATGAGCGCGGTCGCAGCCATGGCGACGCAGACGAGGAAGTTGCTCGTCACCCACACGATCCTCGGGCCGAGCTTCCGGCACAAGGGCTCGATGCAGAAAGAGCTGAAACCAAGAACAACCTGCGCGAAGCCCAAAAAGACTCGTGTTCAGACATCAGGAAAGTGTCCATTACGACAAGCTGACAGAAGTTGCAGCAGCTGCTGGGACCCGTATCTTACCGAGTTCAGTAGCAACCCAAATGCGCCTATCCTGACACCTTGGTTAAAGGCAGCAATCTGAGCATCGGTTCCCTTGGGGTCACCGTGGTAGATCTCACGACCCATCCAGTCGGTGTCGTAGAGGATGAACGGGAACCAAGAGAGCTACAAGGACAAATGCTTAGGTCAGTACTGAACATGAAAATATTACTAGTAGAAGAGTATTCAGAAATCACTGAACAGCAACATACCCAGGTGAGGCCAGTCACAAGAAGCACGGAAGGCATTCCAGTAGGCAAGTTCTTGAAGCCTTTGAACACGGCAAGTGGCCCGGTAGGTTCAGCCTCAACCTGACCGTTGGCTTTCATTGGGAGGTTCTGGTTCCCTTTGTATGGTTCTTCCTTGGCGAAGATCAGGGTTACAACCAAAGCTAAGGTCAGGAACAGCTGAAAAACAAAGAAAAGAAATAATTGATGGTCAGAACCAGGTCACCGTCAATTCATACATCGGTATTTGCACATTCAGAAAATTATTCTACGAAGGAACATATGGTGATGGACTGCAAAACTTACCACTGCCACCAGAAATGCACCTTTCAAGTTTGCACAAGCTTCACAACAGGCTTTTGTTTGGAGGAAGGGAAACCACCTATGTACGCAGAATGCACCTTATCAGTAAACAAGCTTGCAGGATACAGAGCCGGATAAATTTATATTCAAGATTATCTTACTTGTGCCAACTGTTTGTGGAACCAGAAGAATATCCTAGGATGTTTCCCAATGCCATCCAAGAACAGAAGATTGAATTGGCTGCACTTGGGCCATGCCGACCTACATATTGAGCAAACAGAATTTGCACTCAGGTTGCCAATTCACAACAATAATCAAAGTTTTTTTTTGCAGTGACAAACAAGTGATAGTAAACTCTGGATTGAGATATATAGCCATGAAAATTACCTGACAAATCAGCCATCAGAGCACGTGCTGGACCCTGGCAGTAAAATGGAAATTGTCAGACTTACAATAGCACATTGTTCAAACTGCTTAATCTCTGTTCATGTAAATATACTCACTTGCACTGTGTTGTTAGAGAAATCAAGAAGCCAGAATCCCAACACATATACAATTGCAGCATGCCAACGAGGACCATGGTAGAGACTGTATTACATCAAATGCCGGATTAGTTGCAATTTATGGCAGCATCAATAGGTAAGCTGAGAGACAATGGCCCTGAAGTATTGCAACTTACTGGCAATCTTCCTTTGTATCTCCCAGAGCAACTCCAATGTCTGATGAAAATCCGACAATTATAACCTACATAGCAAAATTTAGGAAGTACAGATTAATACGGAACTTTAGAGAAGGATTAACTGTAAGTTTCCAAAGAGATAGTGAAGGTTCAATGGCCCTTACAGCAATACAAATCAGCAAACATCCTGTCAGAATAAATGGCCTCCGTCTTCCCCATTTTGAAGTGCACCTATCACTATACAGACCAACCAACGGTTGAACCTGCAGGGTTGGAGAAGGATAGTGCTTCAGTACTAAAGTTATGGCAAAAGCAGATAGAGTATAATATTGACCTTTTTACTCACCACTAAGCCAGCAATAGGACCACATAGCCACATGAATGAAGTAAGGGCATGCGAAAGCCCCAGAGTCTGCAAAAATACAGGCAAAGTTCAGAGATCAGTGAAGGAAAGCAAGTGTACAACTAATTCAGTTTGTTAAGCATAGCAAAGCGACAGGTCTTTTTTTACTTGTAACTGGCTCTCAATTTAACAAATCAGAAGCCCTTTAACAATACAAAGTTAATAGCTATACATAATGAAGCCATCAGTAGACTGCATGTTGCTACTTCCCGGCTATATATACTTTTTTTTTTGGCGGCAAAAACAACCCTCCCAGACCACATGTGCCGCACTTCTCTGAACAACCCAAGCGTGAAGGCAGGAGTACTAGAATAGTCAAAACGGTTTGTACGAGAGTGCATGGCACAACCAAACTACTAGTACAGTATATATTTATGAACTTTGAGACTCACACATCCATAGCCCCCAAGGCCACAAAAAGACAGTCAGCAGTTCTGGAATTATGTGCATCAGTGCATGGTTGGCGTCATATTCAGTTTTACTTAATTTTTGCGGGGGTTTTTTTTTTTGGCCTGTCCATGGCGAGATTTTGGAATTCTCCTGTCAGTGCAGATGGAATATATCTGACCTAAAAGCTCCTCTATATCTCGCCTAAAGCTCCTGGATAATGGAATTTTGGAATAAAGGAAATAAAGGAATTTTGGCGCAAAGGAAAAAATTAAGGAATTATTAAGATTCCAATCCTAAGAAAATCTTCCCATACGTCCTCTGGAATAAAGTTTTGTCCTTATATGAATTCTCTATATAAAATTCCTAAATTAATGGAATTCTAGAGCATTGAACCTAACGTGATGATGGACTCATGGAAAACTTTTATTCGCGCATGTTTCTGCCTTCCAACAACTGCGTTTTTCACTTTGCTGCTGCACCGAGAACCTGACCTTCCAGGTTGCAGGGCGCGGTTGGTCAGGCAAGGTGCCAGACCAAACCTGATTGCTGCGCGTGCCGATGCACCAACCGGCTAGTTTTGGCACTTGGGTCGAGCAGGCTACGGCAAGCATAAACTTTATCCGAAAAGTAACCGCCGAATCGGCCATATCACACGACCCATAATGATTCCCGTATTCGATTCCATGGATGAACATTCCGGATTGGGACACTTCATGTTGGCAGGTACGTATGGGCACCGAACGAAAGCTCGCTGCTGCCGTCTGGACCTACACGTACACGTTGCACACGTTGAGTTCTTTTCTTCTTCTTCTTCGTCTATGAAGTGAGAGCTAGTTTGGGACGGCCGTGATGTGTGTGGTCTTTGTTTGGAACGAATTTTTGGACGGTGGACTGATGTCATTTATGGTCTGATGTTTCGTTATCCAGGTCTACGTCTACCACGACTTGTTTGTTCTCTTGTTGAGACAGGTGCCAGTTACTCGAGAGACTGGTGCACCGACCCTGCACCGTGTCCCTGCCTGGTGGTTCACGGGAAGCTCTTGTCGATCGAGCAACCGTTCGAGGGAAAGGTCTCTCTCTATACGAGGAGACGTACCGGTGAGTAACACTACAGCATGCTCAGACAATAGTCAATATGGGAGGCGTAACTGAAGTGTAACGGCAGCACTAACAATTGACTACTGATGGACTTGTCCACATCAGCAACGACGATGTGACGAAAGACATCTTGTCTCGGTGTCCCCAAGGTGCACAGAAAACGTTTGGAAAGATTTGACTTTTTTCGCACTTTATTGTTCAGGAGAAGAAGAAAAAAAAAAACTTGAGGTTTGGACGGCGCTACGTGTGTCGAAAAGTGAGGGAAAAGAGGATGAACAACAGGAGAGGGTATTTAGTTTGTGGTTGCCGACAATTAATACCCCACACGCCAGATGATAGCCCTGGAGGATGGCGATGCCGAACATCATCATCATCAAGGCAACAAACTACAGGCATTAAGTGCATGCTTGGCCACATGTGGGTCTATCAATAATAACCACAACTTCTTGTTTTGTTTTCTTTGAGAGAAAGAGAGAATTAAACAACGTCAAATCTACCGTTGTTTTATAGTGGTACTATTTGTTTCAAAAAAAGGACGCTAGCTCTTTATATATGGTGAAGTGGAAGTACCGCTGTTCCAAACAAAGCAACTCGGTTCTTAAATCCACCGTCCGTTTCAGTCTAGCTATACGCCCAGCCAACACTGCACGTACGTACGTACGTGCCCGGCAGAACAAAGCGTACGTACGTACGCCGCATGCGCGTCCAGGCGTAGACGCACGTCACCAAACAAAGCATATTATATATGCATGCAAGCGCACCGACGTCATATGACGTACGGCAATAATAATAAGACGAGTGAGAATGATGAGATGTGTGGAATTAAGCCATGTGTATGCAGGTATACCTGCACGTAGGGCGTGAGGAGGGAGAGCTGCAGCGCCCAGCCGTACTGCACGCCGCCGGCGACCATGCCGGCGAGGATGAGGCGGCCGAGGCTGATCGGCACGGGGGGTTCCGCCAGCTCGGCGGCGCCACCGCCGCCTCCGCCGCCGCGGACGCCCACCGAGAGCTCCAGCTCGCCGTCGCCGCGAGGAGCCATGACGTCGCGCGCCTGGTCACACACAGGCCGGACTACCGCCGCCGATCACCGGAGAGCGGGATCGATCGATCAGGAGGCGGAGGAAACCGAAGAGGAAACAAGGAGTGGAGGGCGCTGGAGTCTCGGGCGGAGGAGGAGACGGGAATGGAAAGGGGAGGGGTTGTGCGAGTGCGCGTGGAGTGAGGAGAGGTGTGAGGTGGGTTCGTGTTTGGAGCGGGGCGAGAGGGTGAGGCATTTAAAGGCCGTGGAGCGCGCGCTGCTAGACCGCGACCCCCACCCCGGCCCGGCCCGGACCACCCTAACCGACCGAGCCCGGATGCGGCCTCTCGTCTCGTCTCGTCGTCGTCCACCTCACCTACTTCTGGCATACACCAGCGCTACGCTCACAGGCATCTCGTCTCGATGCCTTATCCATCCGCCCTGCCTGCCGCCGTTATTTCTGGGTCGTCTGATCCATCCTCCTCATTTGACTTCCAAATCCATTATCCAGAGGAGGGGAATATTAATGGCGTGTACAAAGTAACGGGTGCATGTAGTAGCACCGCCTTTTGACCCTTGTTCTTCGTTCCGGCGCGTCTTCTGCCTCTGTTCCTGGGCCGCGCCGCATCGCATGTCCACGCCGACGTCGACTGCTAATTAACAAAAGCCAAAAAGGCAACCACTGCGAGTAACAATTTTCGCCGGCCTTTTGCGCAAAGTCCACAGCCCTCCCTCTGCGTTCCGCCCACGCACAGTGACGTGCCAAGCTAAGGACGGATGGAGTTACACAACACAAACCCGTGGTCAAACGAGTCTCCGAGAGAATCTATGCATGCATCTCTACCTGCTTCATCAGGTAGGTATTTGATTATAAGCTGCTAAAGTGCTAATGATGGAGAGCCATCAAGACCTTGTTTTTCTGTAGGCAGGCACTATGTATTTGCAACGTCCGTGACCCGTGATTTGGGACGGAGAACAGGGCATGCCTACACCAGATACACTGGACGACGGCACGCCATCCGTCGGCATCACCTACAGTCCGACACTTGTCCGTCTCTCCTAGCTTTGACCACGGTCGTCTTGAATGGACGACGCCCTTTATTTTGGCACTGAGTGTTTTTTTTCTTTGGCACTTTGTATATATAACTGTCGAATCGATCTGTAAGATGTTCTTCGTATCGTGAATACTCGCAGGAATTAATTTGCCAGAAGAGTTCCTGAAAGAAACAGGGAATCGCGTATATGTCGTTTGGTTAAATAAGTGTGGGGAATAATGTCGATAAGCATAATAGTGTAGAGAAACTGTAATTCGCGCGTGCAATCTACGTGCAGGAGAAGCAGCAGCGTGAAGCGTGAAGTACAAGCTAGGAATTTTCGCGCGCACGCGGCAGGCAAGAAGAGGTTCCTGAAAGAAACACGGAATCCGTATGTTCTTTCGCTAAATAAGTGTGGAATAGTAAAATGTTCGTATATATAGTGATACTTGCAGGAATGAATTTGACAGTCTCTGAAAGAAACAGGGAATCACGTAGTACGCCGTATATTTTGCGGGAATTTGCCAGAGTTCCTGAAAGAAACACGGAATCCGTATGTTCTTTTTGTGCTAATAAGTGCGGAATAGTAAGATGTTCGTATCGTGAATACTTGCAGGAATGATGAATTTGCCAGAGTTTCCGAAAGAAACAGGGAATCACGTAGTACGCGCCGTATATTTTTGTTCAGTTAAATAAGTGTGGAATCGTAAGATCTTCGTATCGTGAACACTTGGAGGAATTTGCAAGCTAGAGAGTTTCTGATGAAAGAAACTAGAGCGAGGAATCGCAGCATACGTGGCTTCGTTCTACAAAATCCCAACATTCCAAACCCAAGCATCACTTGTCAACCGGGCAGTTACTTATCTCGATGACTAAGTATGTGTTGATGGTAGCATATATACGATCGACCGTCGACGGGTTGGTCCGACTTCGCTACCATCAGCAGGCACAGCAAGGCTCGGTAGGTCCCACGACCGAGCACAAAAACTAAACCTTAATTTAAGAGCTGGACACATCAGTTGGACGTGTGAAGCATTTACCTGTCCTGAGAGAGGGGGACATGGCATCAAAAAACACTTATTACTACTAGCACGCTGATCAGGCAAATAGCCCGTCTTTGTTTGTGGACGAAATAATATTAAAATTTCCAAGACGCAGGTGTTTTAGTGAGCTCCCGGCGCCCATGAACGATCGAGAAATCATGGCCCAGCAGGTGAGTGAGTGGAACGAGATGTGATGTGGTATTTGGTATGCCTTCTGCATGCCGAGCGTGTGACCTTGAGATAGATGATTGGATAGGGACGGATGAGACTGTGCCATTTACTTACTCTCCACTTGGCCTAAAACACCACACGCATTCATATGTAGCTAGTAGTAGCACAGAACAGAAGGGGATGGACACAACGGCCAATTTATCCATCTAGCCCGGCGCCAGGCCGGAGTCAAACTGCATGCTAGTAGTACAACAAATGAATACGGTGAGGTCACCACTAAAATGGATGCTTGCACGTAGGAGCGGCATGACTTTTCTCGCGCCCTTTTTCAGTTCCGTCGTCGGTTGCAAATGAAATACTCCCGGCCTAGAGCTTTGTTCCCTTGTTCATCATCGATCCCTGCAGTGCTCAACTGCTCATTTGTTCATTGTCACCCTACCGCTCTAGGTTCTCGATACTTGTATCCTATACAATCATGCGTCCTTGTTGGAGAGATATGGCCGCCGTTTCGCTGACTTTGAAAGCGCATGCGTGATGGGCTTCGACCAGAAAGGGAGAACGTGATCGATCTTTCTGCCGCCGTTTGTTTACCCATGCATGGATCGATAGATGAGATATTTGCACTTGCCCACACCGGCTAAATTATCTATCTACTAGTAGATAGATAGATGCACGCGTACAGGAAAAAGCGGCCTGTTGGGAGCATATGCATTTTAGTAGGTGCATGTGGGCGGCCAAGTGATGGGATAATTGAGAAAATATCATACCCTAATGAACGGATCGGAACCGGATATATTTGCGCGCCTAAACCTAAGCTAGACGGTAAAGCGGCCGCCTGTGAGGCAGTGACGACGGGAGCGAATAATGTAGGAGTAAGCTGCTGCTAGCTAGTGCTTGCCGGCGAGCAGATAAGCGAGAGTAAACATCGAATGCGCGCGGGCATAGTAGAGAGATTCGACTACAATTCTCGGTACCCGCATCTAGGGAAAAGCGAATGCGATCCGTCAATCATTCACGGGGCGGGAGAGGGAATATTAACCGGGCGAGCGAGAGGGCCGGGACCTTTATACAAAGCGCGAGCATATATTGATTGATTTCTCAAGATGCGGCTAGCTAGCAGGCCGGGGACGGGAGCGATGGAGCGATGGAGCGAGCACCCGATCCGGCCGTGCATATGGCGACCGGATTACCTAGACACGACAATGGTGTGCTGTGCGGTGCTCGGGGTTTGTTTATGTGTTTATCCTGTTTCTCTCTTTCAAAAGGAGGTGGAGGGATGATGATGCCATTTGATCGCGGAAATCTTAACGGCAAATGAAGGGTTTATTTATTATTATATATGTAGAACGGCCTCGGTTCGGTTGTTGTCCGTGCAAGCTCCTAGTCAGCACTCGCAATTGCTGCATCAGCTGTGACAAGCGGACAACGATACCCGCTTCCACTTCTTCAATTAATTCTCTGTGCTGCTGCTGCTGCGAGTAGCAAGTGTTTTTCTGGGACTCGCTCGCCGCAGCGAATGGAGAGAATTGAAGAGGAATGTGTGTTGTTGTGGGTGGTGGCTTAGTTAAACAAATGGAGTGGCAGAGAGAGAAGCAAGTGCTTCTAGACGTCGTACGGTAATCCCCCATCAAGTCAAACCGAAATCAAGTGTGCAGTAGTAGTGCTCTCGGCAGGACATGAGGTAGTGGGTAGCTAGACGACGGAGTGTGACGGACGCATATGGGTGGAGGACGGGACGGCCAAGTGGGTGGTCGCCGAGTCAAGCAAGCACATGATCCATTTCGCTCGCGTCGCGGCAGCAGGGATCGGAGGAGAGGTTCTGCATACCGAGGGAGGCTATTCCGTCGGGCCTCCATTACCGAGGCCGAGTTAAATCGATCGAGGTTTGCAGCGTCATGCGTGGACGGGATAAGGAGGAATGTGGTTGGTGTAGCCACGCCATGGCTCGTTCGTAGGCTCTACGCCAAGTCGTAGCGCGTGTGCCCGCCGCGCGCGCCAGCGCCATTGTTGCCTGGTGGGAGCTGTGGGCATCTCTCTCTCCGGATCGCTGTTCACGTAGTACATACGCGCGCACAGTGGCAGCCGCCCGCCCGGCCTTTCTTCCCAACTGCAGTGCAGATGCGGCGTGTATGGCTGCGTAGCGCGCCGATTCCTTTCCTTTCCTTTCCTTCCAGACGAAGCGATTATTCATGCACCGAGGAGTAGCGCGCGTAGTGCGGCTAGTACAACTACAGGTGCCGTCCTTTTCGAATACGCACAAATTCCCTGTAGAGCCGGCAGGCGTGCGCCTCGATCGCTTTTCCTCTCCAACCAGGGATACCAACAAAGTCTCGTTGCGACAATGAGGAAGATGCACCGCCGGTATGTGGCCGTGGCGCCAGATGCCGCCGAGGCGGCTGGCTCCGTGTGGGAGCCGTCCGCACACGCAAGTGCAAGACGCGAAACGGCATCTTCGTTCCTCACGACGCCGCCGCCGCCGTCCTCTCCTTCTCTCTCTCTCACGCGCGGAGCGGATCGAATGGGCGCTCCGGCTCCCGTCGCTTCGCCGGGGCCCTCCTCGCCACAGCACCGCGAAGTGGACGCGCCGTGCCGCCGGGTCGGTCCGTTTCTTTCCCTCCGCGTGCACAACGACGACACGCGGGCCAAACGGGACAAAACCCGCGGTCGCGCTCCGCGTCCTCTCTCGCCGCCGACCTGCCGACCTGCAGCTTACGTACGCTCTCCTGAGTCCTGACCTGGCCGGCGGCGACGCGCGCGCACGGGCCCAATTCCGAACCCTCCACCACCACCTGGGTTCTCTTTCTGGCCGGCGCAACGCGTTCCCCCACCAGCTAGCTGGCCGTGTGCCCTTGTGCCGACCTGCGCGGCTTACGCTTTCCAATCCAGTTACGCAACGCCTTCATCACAGCAGAGCGCGGGCCATCAGCTCGCCATGGGCTGGATAGCAGGAGGGCTTCTTCTTCTCCGTCAAGTCATTTTTTTTCTTCCTCGCCGCACGGCTCGCCAAAACGAACACAGCCCATCTACGAAAGCAGGTCTAGCCCCGATGGCAGTGGCGCGCTACGGCCTAATACTAATGCTTGCAGCCTGCACGGGACCACAAGGGACGTTTCTCTGCTGCCCTCTCCCATCCGATCTTGCGAGGAATGCTCGTGTCGCCCGCTCAGCACATCGCCTCTTCCTCGCCGTCTTTCCGACGAACAAAACGCAGGGGATGATGATGAGCTGCGTAGTGGCCATGGCCCGCTGCTCGTTCGTTTGACTCGCGAGTATAGGTAGGTAGCGCTAGCACGGGACGGCGCAGGATGCGCGGAGAGTAGCAGAACCACTGATCAGGGTTCGTTTAAAAACGGTATCGAGATACATTGGGATCCTCTCGGATGATCTTTCCACACCACCCATCTACCAGGTGCCGGCCAATTGAAAAGGTTATCGGATCGGATCGTTTCATCTCTGCTGTGAGTAGATCACTTCAACGACCCACGTAATTTTAAATGCATACTACATCACACGGCTACACTTGGTTGCCCTGCCTGCTAAGCACTTGGCTACAGTGCTACACTTTAACCGACAGTCGCAACCACAAGATACGTTACTCTCTGCCTGCTCATAACCATCTTATACTGAGTGAGCTGAAGACGCTTTTACAATTGCTCATAACCAGTCCAAACTGGTTTACGAAACAATTACTCATGTCCAAACTGAATCCAGCACAAGAACCTTTCATCTTCCTCCTGTTTCAAGGAGAAGAAAGGCAGGGCCCAAGAATCTTCCTGCGCCCAAAGAGGCAGCAACACATTCAGTAGGTGCCGAAAGAGGCAATGAGGTGGCGCGTGCCGTCCTCTCCACAAGTACAGTGGCAAGAAAACACACAGAAACGATATAAACTTTGCACGAACCACGATGGCTTTACTTTAAGTACACACACACACACAAAGAAAAAGGATGGTCCTGGCTTAGGTGGTGACACGACGACAGCAGTACGTATGCACGTAGGTGAGTACATGGCGAATTAGGTAACCTGACTCTCAGAACAAACTAATCGAAGATCACTCTAATTAGGCTATGAACTCTGGAATGAGTGCTATCAAAAGATCTCTCGCTACATGCCTACATCAGCAGGCTGCGGATGATCGCCTCCTGCGCGCTGCTCATGTCCGACGTCTCCAGCAGCTCCGACAGCCTCTCGCTCAGGTTGTCCACCTCCCGGTGCAAGTTCCTGATGTAGTTGCATGTTTCCTGCAGCACGCTCGCAGATGGCACCTGCATTGTTGGAACAAGGAGGAAAACAACTTTTAACATCAGCGACGCCATTCGATGCAAATAACTGTTGAAGCGTGAGTAGGTCATGCAATGCAATTGTAGAAATGCTTGACAAAGCCCATAGCATCGTCGACATTTTCAGAGTAATAATATAGAAGCCATTCAACTCTGGCTGCCAATTTTGGCCAAGTCGGTAGTTGCAACAACTAACAGATCAACCCATGGAAATCAGAACATGTCATCGGCCTTCATGCAGTGAATGCAATTTAGGTAATGGGATGAGATACAACCGAACGGTGAATCACAGCTAGAAATTCTAGGTAACCGTTCAGCTCACAAAGTAGCAATGAGGTAATTGTGTACATACTCTAGCATTGCTCTGAAGGCGAGCTTCGGGAAGGAGGTCCTGTAACTTGGAGACGAGGTCACTAATTTGCTCCTCAGTGATCCTCGACGATCCAGACTGCCGAGACCGTGACCTCCGGTTCGACATCTTGATTAATGTGGTTGCCTAGACTTGATGGAGCAGTTGCGGGAGATGGGGGAGGGCAGTTTTGCTAGAGATAGAGAGGACGGTAGCAGGAGTTAGACAGGTTTGAGATAGAGGCGAAATAGCAGGCTAGTAAGAAGTTTTCAGAGAAGGAAGACAAGTGCATGGGAGCAAGAAATAGGTGTGTGGTGGGGTGTTAAATAGTGCTAGCTGGCTAGCTGCATAAGGAGAACCCCAATGGACAGGCAAGATAAGAAAGCCTCCCTCGGCGTTAAGACAGTATAAATTCCAGCTCAAGACCTGGCCTATAGGGACGAAGTACCAGGTGGCCAGAATAATAGATTCACAGGTATGATATATTCTAGTAGTCAATACTTTAGAGAGAGAGGACATACCGAGGAACTTACATAAGTGTTGTGGTACTCGTGCATTGCGCTGCAAGTGGGGGAGCCTCCAATCAACGGAAGATGAAGAAATGCCAGTGAGAAAGCCGACTTAGAGACCAGTACTGTCAGAAGGAACCATGCATGCCATGTTACTTGACCTACCAAAATATGCGGGTTTTATTGTTTTGCCCCACATTGGTATTTAACATATGCACATGAAGTCATGAACAAACAACAATGGTTCTAGTTCTACAGTTACAAGCTGTTAAGGATTCGTTTCATTCTATTCCCAAACAGGATGGGGAAATGAAAACCATAGCCAGATGAAATAATAATGCTGGGCAAATTTCGTTTACTACTCAACACTGCAATCAAAATGCATTAGCTTCCCAGGCACTGTGCATTCTAATTGATTGGCATGTTGCAAAAGTTAAATTCGTGTACAGTCAAATGAGGAAATTTCCAATTCCATCATTAAACTTTGTGCCTTACAAAGTTTGCTCTTGCATATTTTAATATAATTAAAACACAATGCATGACGTTACGATCAACCATTTTCCAAGGAAAAAATGATGAAACTATCCATGGCTGAACAGAGCAAACTGAGTAACCATCATGCAAATCTCTTCTTATTTTTTCTTGACATGTGATAAGATGATTTGTGGATTAAGAAATAAGGATTAACAAAAAAAACTTTATCAGCTTACTAGAAAAAAAAGCGATTTACAGTAAATATTAAGCTTGATAATTAGAATTGCATAACATGTACAAGCTTTCAGCTTCCACAAGTTATTAAGAAGTTAAATAAGTATAAAATGATGCAAGTAGCGCAACATAGGTTAATAGGTTTTACTTATAGTTTCTAAAACAAACCATTATCATCACCAGCTATCCATCTAATGTTTACAGAATGAAAAATCTGACAAAATAGTAAATCTACAAATCATATAATGAATATGTCCTCCCAAGAGAATAATTTCGGGACAACTCAGGATAATTATTGTGCGGTTTGACCAGTCAATGCGCCTGTACAGAAGCTATAGTGCAACTACCAGCTGTACATCAATCTGTTAGAAGTTTTTTTAGAGACAGACAAATGACGCTAATACAAAATAGATTAGCCCTTCATAACCTTGAGATGCTTATGAGACAAGTATTAGAATACGATCTTGACAATATAACTTACAGAGTGGGCATGTGTAGTGTGTATGCATTTGTACTTGCATTTCCGTACATTTTCTTTGGAACTCCTTATCTGCTGCTGCGGATTCGTAACTTTTCACATCAGTGACAACTAAAAGTGCAACATATTTACAAAGGTGAACGTGATATTTTCAAGGCATTTCAATTTGACTGTCATTCAAGAGAGACCCAAGCAAAAATATTGTTAGAGAAACTGCATCCAAAATTTCAAATGTTGATTATGCATCAACCACCAAAAGCTTGATGGAGATCCACAGATACATGATTCTTGTGGGGAATCTTAATAATAACTTGTGGACCATGGCACCGCTCGGCTAGATTTGCATACAAATAACTCATTTCCATGGCGTGTAAGTTCATCTAATTAGCAGGGTGTGTGTGGGTGTATTGGTCATCCCACGGAAAGAGTACCTGTAATCAGACTGAGGTTCTCTTCGTTATTTAAAATGATGTACAGTTCTCCTGCATATTTGACAAAAATCCGATATTTGTGATTATACTTATAGTTCGGATGTAATAATTACAACATCCAGATGTCATATCTTAAGCATCAAATTATGATATGACAAAGCTAATGTTAAAGACCCTAGTCTTTTGCTCTTAGACGAATGAGGGTAATGAAGGTTTCTTTTCCCCCTTTTTGACAGATTACTGCTGGAAATAGCAGGTCCTTAAGTCTCATCAATCGTATGCATTTGTATGGACAAAGAACCTGCATGCTGTAGCATGGCATAAATTGATAATGACGAACTAATGACATAGGAAGAGCACAATAAGTAAAAAAGTATCCCATTAGCCTAATTAAGATCTGATTAGCCAGCCAATGACAGCATATAGACAGTACAAATTCTCATTGTCTCTTGAATATTCAATCCACAAGATTCACTGCCACTAGCAACATAATCCTGGATCGTTAGGTGCTGTCAGCTTATAAAATTGACCCATTGACCCTTCCATGAAGCAAATACCACTAGCTTTGTAATGAGCATAATTAACATCAATTGTATAACACGAATTTCAAGGTAAGCCACTCTGCAAGTGACCATGTAGCTCTTTAAGTACGATGTTAATGCAGTTTAAAATGCCAAACTGCCAATCAAAATCAGCTAGTTGTGCGATGATCTAAACGTATCCTGATGGCAGCAGCATGTCTGACGGGGCACATGTGCTGAATCCAATTAGTTCATAACATCATACAGGTTGTCACGTGGACACGATTTATTTATGCACAACCCCTTCGGCACCACTCAAGGACATGGACACACACACAAACAAGTCAATCTCTTGTTCTAGTCTACACTAGATCAAGCAAGAGAATCAAGAGTACCGCCTACCTACTAAACAATAGGCAAGTAGGCCTTGCCTACTAAACAGATGGTAGGAACCACATGCATTATATCAACCTATGTCACTACAAAACAGGCTCCCACATGCTTCACCTATTTTTCTTCTGTCACCCTGTTTGTGTGTAAAGTTTGAAAAGGATTATGTGAATCATGTGGATCAAGTAAATCCGCATCGCAGATCAACCAGGGACAGTTATGAAGCCTCGTGGTTTGATACTGAAAAGATCCTCAAAAGGATGGTCCAGTTCAAGAATGATTAGGATACGTGGGTCATAAAATGGCCTTCCTACCTCCCACTGACAATATTTAGGCATCAGTTAGGTAATCCTTAATCGTCAATCTTCACAAGCATGATTAATTTGTTTTCACTGGTGAAACGAACTCTATAAAAATCTCAATTTGTATGCTGCCATAACTCATAAACCACTGAACAGATGGAAGTTCTATTACTGAATGTGAATGAAAGTAGATCATATGAATGAACATTTTCAGGGATGTAGACATGGAAACAAAGTTTTTATTTTTACCTAAATTTGAGTCTGTTATGCAAGAACCTTCCACTGTATGTAAGTATACCAGGGCCCTTAAACGTAAGTTGGAAAATGACAGGTATTACTCTGACACAAGAGGTGTCATATGACCTGGAGATACTGAAGGTCAGATGTCTACAATTAAAAACGCTAGAAAATATACACTCAGTCACACCCACTTCTCGGCAATCCAAGACCTGCTTACTGATGAATTTTGAAAAAACAAAAGGCCCTGACAGTGTTCTAGCCTTCTAGGTGCTACCAGGAATACAATATAGACATTTGAATTAACAAGGAAAAGAATCCAGATCTTGCTGCAGAACCTCAACATGCTCATCATTGAAAGCTAGAATATAGTAGGGTGGACAGTTGGTGCACAAGAAATAAAATAAATACTTCTAGACCCAAGGTACCATTTGAAAGCATCTATGTGTTTAGGTCAGCAGCAGCTAAATGCGTACCTTACTCTTTAAGTAGAGAGTGGAATTCATTCAGCAAATGATAGCATCATTGTGTTTGTAAGATCACATGAGGGGATCAGTGAATATTAAGTTACATGGTAAAGAGCTCCTGAAAAGGTGCATAAAATGAGCATAGCAAGGTAACTGCTGCCAAGTGCCAAGTTCGGACAACTTTTCAGTTAAACAATATGTATCAAATGAGTAATGGCCATAGGTAAGAAAATAACTTCTTTTGCCTGATTCATATCTGATAGATCAGAACAATTTTCTGCAAGTGGGTAACTGTAGGTGTAGCTGTTTAAAGCATTGCTTCACATATGAAAAGGAAATTTGCAGTTAGGTTGGATGCAAAATCAGCATTTTTCGTGTACAGAAGCATGCAAATTCCTAGCATTTCGAATACGAATTTTGGAGATACCTTCTGAGGGATAGTTGGCTTTTTTCCCCGGTGGTTACTTTGTGTGAATGGAAATTGAAGGTTTACATGAACAAAGTCTCCCAGAGATTTTTATGTTCAGCAATACCGCTTAACTGCAATCACATAGTGTATTTTCTTAGTCACATTCTATGCTTTGAATATAAGATATGTAATGCAGGATCCAGACCGATATATGTTTCAATTGTCCAAAAATAATCAAGCTAATGTTACATTAGTTCACATATATAAGGATAAGTCGTCTCTAGGACCCAGCATTTAAAGCACACAGTGGGAGACATGGAACCATTTCTCTACTTATAAAGGCATAGAATAAACAACAAAGAAAACCGTTTCTTGTTGACACCGGTGCATAAAATTGTTGGCTTCTCCCTAGCGATTAAGTCACAAAGCTTTCCAAATCGTAAGTTCCTCAAAGAAGAAGAAATGAATATCACAGAGATACCCTAATAAAGAAAAAAATATAGTTCGAAAACAGAGCAACTTTTTCTGGTTTCACCAGCTCGAGATGCAGTAGCAATTGACATGTCTAGGACCTCGAGATCACTGTTAGGCTAGCTGCTTGTATTGTGCGCAAACGCTTGGAAAGCCACTACAACAAATAAAAATAGCATGACATAAACCGGCAGAGTTGAGGTTTCCCATCGCATCAAGCCATAACAGTTCTAACACTAAAGAGGTTTCATCAACATTCCGATTTACGCAAACATCACAACAAGGGCATACGTAAACGCAACAAATTCGCACCGTCTCTCCAGAGAACAGGCGGTGTTGAAGCTAACGAGGCACAATCTACACCAACTCCTAGCAACCAATTAGCGCCATAAATTACCTAAAGCAAAACATACTAAACAAACTACGACACCACCAAGTTTGAAGAGAGAACGGAAACCTTACACGGGGAAACCCTAGGGGGGAGATCGCACCGCCATTCCCCAAAATCAATTTGAAATGCCATAAGGGAACACGCATTGGGGGAGTCGACGGGGATCAGAGTGGAATCCTCCAGAATTTTGCTGGGAATCCGAAGGAGAGAGCAAGCGGAAGCGAAGGCATTTGGTTTTGCTTCAGACTCATCCGTCAGGCAGTCACCATAGAACGGCGTGGCGACAGGCGAGGCGACTGACTGGCGAGGAGGAGAATGAAATCAGTTGGGCTTAATGGGCCTGTTTCTATTTTTTGGGCTGCGCAACTTCAGTGTTGCGACATGCGAGTTGTTGGGGTGAGAGAGGCCCGCCTCACCAGTTGAAATGGCTCGGCCCGGACCGCGCACGGCCTGTGCTCATTCTGGCTCTACGCAGGGTGCAGTGGGAAGAAAAGGTTTGTCGAGAGTGTCCCCCAACCCTCTTCTCCCCCGCCGGCGGCAGACGAGCCAAACCCTAATCAGCGCGGCGGCCCTAAAGCACGCCGCAGCGTTCAGCTCCTCTCCCTCGAAGCACCATCGAATCCTAGCCCCTCTTTTGATCAGCTATGGCATCGGAGGACGAAGCGAATGCCGCGGCAGTGGCGGCGGAGGATGCGCCGGAGGGGAAGAACTGGCGGCGGAAAGGGAAGCACGACAAGCCCAAGCCGTGGGATGAGGACCCCAACATCGACCGCTGGAAGGTGGAGAAGTTCGACCCCTCGTGGAACGAGGGGGGCATGCTGGAAGTCAGCTCCTTCTCCACTCTCTTCCCACAGTACCGAGGCAAGGACTTCCATCCTATTCTCATCCTCTCCCGCTATTCAGTCGGAATCAGAGAGGCAAATTGCATTTTGAGTTTGTTAGAGGCGAAATGGTGAGAGCTTGCTTGTTTGTTTGGAGTGCAGAGAAGTACCTGCAGGAGGCATGGCCGATCGTTAAGGGCGCCTTGAAGGAATTCGGGATCACTTGCGAGCTCAATTTGGTACGTGATGAGTAATTATGCCTTTGCAATTGAGTGGAAACATTGTTCGTGGGTAAGCAGTCATTGTTCGTGGGTAAGCTTGCTCTAATGCCTCTCATGATACGTGTGTAGGTGGAGGGATCCATGACGGTTTCGACCACGCGGAAGACCAGGGACCCCTACATTATTATCAAGGCCAGAGACCTCATTAAACTCTTGTCGCGAAGCGTCCCTGCACCTCAGGTGTGCTTGATTAGTCCCTCGTGATTGAGTTGTGATATTGTTCTTGATACCCAAAGCCTTATCCGTGCGTATTGTATGTACCATGTGGAGCATGTTGTTGGGCCTGTATATGTTAGCTTAGTCTATATAATATAAGCAGAGATTAGGCCTGTTTGAATCTCCTAAAATAATAGTTAGCTGCTAAAATTATCTCTAAAGGTTTCAAACACCCCCAGCTAATTATTAGGTACCACCCCTACTAACAATTATCCCATTAGCTCAACCCAGTTAGTAATAGCTAATAGGGGCTAAAGGCCAAATGAGAATAGAACCACCCTATTGGCTACTTCCTCTGTCCCTTAATATAGAGCATTTTAGAGTTCAAAATTTGTCCCCAAACATTGAGCGTTTTGAGAATAAGACAAACTTTGAGGTTGATGTCAATGGGCTGATGTAAAATGAGGGGTATAGTAGTCTTTTGACTCCCTAAGACTATTTTTGTGTTTGAATGCTAGAAAGCCCTATATTTAGGGACGGAGGTAGTCTCTAATAGTTAGAGATTTCAAACACCTCCAGCTAATAGTTATCCAGCTAAAAATTAGCTAATAGCTATTAGCTAGCTAACTATTATCTCTAGAGGTTTCAAACACACCCTTAGTTTGTCCAGGCTTTACTTTTTGTATTGTATGTGATCTTGCTGTTGGAGTCGTGTGATGTAACCAGCTTACCCGAGTGGTATGTCATTTGTGTATTTCATGATTGACTCTTACAGTCTTACCTGCAAGTTGAGATTTCTTTTCCCTTTATTCATTTCTTTGGATAACTGTGTGGAATTGTTCCATTTATAGACCTATACTGATTTTTGTAGGCAATCAAAGTACTCAATGATGAGATGAACTGTGACATTATCAAGATCGGTAGTCTTGTAAGAAATAAGGTAAGACTATTCTTCATTGTTCAACTTCAGTCTTGTCTCCTCTTAAGATTAGCTTTCATCAACTCAACACTATGAGTAGCTTCTATGTGTTTCAAAACAGTATACTATGGACTATGAAGAACAATTGAAAGAATATTCTTGCACTTGATAAGTATATGATGAACCTAAATGACGTACTTAATAACCTTCTGACTATTCGCAACATTGGCGACAGCATTTTATTGTTCCTGTTATATTCAGTAATCCTATCATTGGTTCTATTTTTGTTGTGCTCTATCATAAGCTGTGCTCTGGGTTCTTCAAGCCTCATTGGTTCTATTTTTTTAATTAATTGTACATAAATTTATGACCACAAACCTTTTGTAATATCTGCACATGTGCTGCGTTGATGCCTCCTAAGAGTTTATTGAATCTAAGTATGCGAGCTTTGTTTGATTTGTCACAATCGACGGTTTCTTTCATAATTACTTTAAGTTTGTGACCATATGCTAATGTGCTAAATAGAACTAGGGATTTAGTGGCCTTGGCACCTCACCTGATGCCTCTTCGATTTAGTTTCATTTTCGTCCAGTCATTTATAATCTGCAATCTACAGGAACGGTTTGTGAAGAGGAGAGAACGTCTTTTAGGACCTAATTTATCTACCCTTAAGGTATAAATTCCTATGGTAGCCTCTTTTAATGTCTTGAATTCATGATTTTTATACATACCTTTATTGCTTACATGTTGTTTTATGTCATGCAGGCGATTGAGATTTTGACTGGCTGCTACATACTAGTGCAGGTTTTCCATGATTTCTCACCTATTATGGCTAGTGCATTTTTACATTGCATTGTGGGGGTCTTCTGTTGCATTGTAGGACCCCTCCTCCTTTTAAACTATTTGTGAATGATATTTATAAATCTCTTGCCTTTTCCCAATGAAAGGGAAACACGGTCTCAGCTATGGGTAGCTTTAGGGGACTGAAACAAGTTCGAAGGATTGTAGAAGATTGCATAAAGAATGTGAAGCATCCAGTATACCACATCAAGGTGACTGGTTTTTTTCCTTTAGATGTTATTTTGAATTAATTTTCACTGGAAAGAAATTATTCGTTGCTTACCTGTTACTGTTAAACTGTATAGGAGCTCCTAATCAAACGTGAGCTGGCTAAAAATCCCGCCCTAGCCACTGAAAGCTGGGATAGGTTTCTCCCAAATTTCAAGAAGTAAGTGACTTGCATCATCTCTCTGTCAGAGGATCAATTTCAAGTATACTATAGGTATCTGATTCGTTTATTATTTCTATTTTCAGGAAAAATGTCAAGCAGAAGAAACCTCATCAAACTAAGGAGAAGAAACCATACACACCCTTTCCGCCACCTCAACAGCCTAGCAAGGTAGAGTCCAATTGATGCATTTTGTTTCCATCTTATTGTTCTAAGTGGCTATGATTCATATGTACCTGAATACCTCATGACTGGTGCAATAGTGATTATTAGTAGTTAGCAGTCTGTCCTGCAAATGGTATTTATCTCAGTTCATGCACACATGTAATCTGTTTTCTTTTATTGGCTTTGTAAGATTAGTACAATTTCTAGTATATGGGTTTAACAGCATCCATAGCCAATTCCCCTCATTTGTCTTGCATTGTGTGGGCAGGAGTTAAAAGTGTTTCATGTTGGTTGCATTACTGTGCTATCGATTGATTAAACATTCTTGTGTTTTTTTTTTAGATTGATCTTGAACTTGAGAGTGGTGAGTATTTCATGAGTGACAAAAATAAATCAGCAAAGAAATGGCAAGAGAAGCTTGAGAAGCAAGCAGGAAAATCTGAAGAAAACAAAAGAAAGAGAGAGGCTGCATTTGTTCCTCCAAAGGTAGAATATTTTCCCTGTTTAAGTAGTGTTTTGGTTCCAATCTTGCGCTCATGATTAAACACGCCTTGTTATCTGCTGCAGGAGAACACTGCCGGTCCATCCGAATCTGACAAGGCTACCAATGGCAGCAATGAGATAGCCGATATAGCCAAGTCCTTAAAGGTACACTCACTGTGTAGTTGTTTTGTTCTTTTGGTACTTCAGCAACTGTTGCTCCCTGGTTTGGGTAGTGTTGTGTGTTTTACATTAGCACTGTCACTTATCATGGCAAATATGTTGTCTGCTTGCAGAAAAAGGCAAAGGATTTCAGAAAGAACGAGGCACAGGGTAACATCAAAGTTGAATCATATCTCGCAAGTGCTGAAGAATCACTCCCAAAAAAGAAGAAGCACAAGTCAACCAAGTCCAAGTAGACGCAATCGGAGTGCTTCATGACAGTCTTGCTCAAATGTTCAGTTGAGCCATTGCTATAAGTAGTCACACGTTTATATCCTATCTCATTAGAAGTGCAAGAGTTGCAATTGCCGGTGATAGAACAAAAAAAAAAGGGGGGACCTTTTACGGGTGTGCTATTTTTTTACTCTTGATGCAAAGTTGCTCTGCGCGATTTTGTGGTTTGTTGGTGGATAATGGTCCTCGGACTGAGGAACACTAAAAAGTTAGTATGAACTACAGTAATCATTTCTATTTCATGCAAAAATGGTGAAGCTTCATTTGGCTAGTCATATGCTCTGTTCAGTTTCGTGCTTTTGCGGTCTGGTGAGCAACAGTTTCCTGACACCTATGAGCATTGACGATCCTACAGCTATCTGTTGCTGAACCCTCAATTAACTGTGTCGTTGTCTTTGTGGAGGTGCTAAGATCATTGACAGGCAGGCTATCGGTCGGTCTCTATTTTGTTTTATTCAGAGTGGAACCTCATTGCTTAGCTATGTTGCGCGACCTGGTAACTTGTGCACTGGCCGCAGGTGTCGTGAAAATGGTGATCACTAATCGGGCATTGGTGCTTAAAAGTGCATAGCCGCACACGGGTCGTGGAGGAAGACGAAGGAAAGAGGGGATGGAAATGGGTTCCTTGTCAGAAATTCTCGTCACGCTCAGCTGTGACGACGCGAGGGACGGGCGGGAGCGTGGTCTCGTTTGAGCTTGATGGGGCTCGCTGGGTCGAAAGCATGGTCGCGACAAGAGAGTGAGAGCTGTTGACGGCGCGGCGGGCGGGGCCTTTGCGGTGGCGGCGAAAGAAACCGACGGATTCGACAAGGCGTCGCGGCGCTGGTAGTTGGCGCGGTGACTGCGCGTCGCGTGCGCGTGCGGTGCGGCCGGCGCCCACCCGTCGCCATCCGACCAGGTGGGCAGGCGCTGGCTGGCACGCGATGATCCCATCCAGTACCAGCTCCTCCGCATGCCAGCCCAGCAGCACAGCCACGAACGGTATCATCACCAGCCCTGCTGCTCATGCCGCCTTCCCCTCGTTCGCCACGAGCTGGGCATCGACGTAACCGGCCGGGATCCGGCGCGCAAGTTCCAAGCCACAAACGCCAGCGTCCCGCGGTTCGTCGTGTATTGTACGGTCGACTCGACAACGTCATCATCACCGACTCGCGGTTCTTCTACGGTCGCATCCCGGCGCCGCCACGTACCGGTCGGTCTCTTTCTGTCCTCGAACAAGGAAAAGGTTCATTGGACGTTACGGTAATTGGAGGCTCTAATGCACTGCAGTGCGATGATTTTCCCGGTGAAGCTAGCGAGAAATGCCACGGGACGAGATATTCGGATACCACGGCCGCACACCTCCTTGTGCCCGGTCCGTTGTTGTCACGACGCGAATCCGCCGGCTCGTCCACACATTTGGCTCCGCTCTGTGTCCTCGGTTCCGACTACTAGCAAGCTCTCCGCCGCCTGCATGCGCTAAGCGTGGACCACGCGCGCCAGCCAGCCAGCCATGCGGATGCGGTGGGGGTGGGTGGGTCAGCGCAGCACAGCAGGAGGACAGCAGGCAAGAACCAGGAGGTTCACCAACGCGGCCATGCATCCCATTGAATACTCCATGTCAGCCGTTTTTCGTCCGGTTCCCCGAAAAGCTCAACTGCCTGCTGCAGCAGGACGGAAAAATCGTGGTCCGTGACCGGTCGATCGATGATTACCACCTGATGAGGCCAGCCGCGGCAGCGGCAGCGCGCAGGTGCACGGTGGTGCATCGGCGGCGCCAGGTCCTCAGGACACGTACGGTCCCGGGAACGAAAAGCAAATGTGAAAATCGAAGGAGAAAAGGGCGACGGGTTGCGGTACGGCGGGTTGGGTGCGGCGTCCCCGTCGCCCGTCGGAGGTGACCGGTGCGGCGCGGGAAGGGAACGCGTCCGTCCACCGCCCGCCACCCGGTCGAGGGAGGCGCCGGGTCGGACCGCGTCAACGGATGGGACGTGCGGGCTTGGCTTCCATCCATTCATCCAGTTACGCGCGGCAGACGCAGGCGCAACCAACCGCGCGTACGTTCTGGGTCACGGTCACACGGCGGCGGATTGGACAGCGGAGAAGCGAAAGCCACGCGACTGCGCCTGCGGCTCGAGCCATGTGCTGCTGGTGACCGGTGAGCGAAAGCACAGTATCGGCATTACCTTGGATTTTATTTTTCACACCTCCTAACTAACTACTTCATCTGAACTTCGTCAGGTCAGGCGAACGAAACGATCGACTCGGGGAACTTGATGGTGGCGTCAAGTGGAAGGGAGGTGAAGTTAGTAACGGCAAGGCGTCAGCGGCTTAGCTAGAAAGCCTCCTGCAAAGCACTTCCCTTCAAGTGACATTTATTAATTTCGCAACAACTTGGCGGTAGTATCCCCAACAAACCCGTTCGTTCCAGCGTGCGTGTGCGACGGAGTGCATGCAGCCGCTTGCCATTGCCAACAACGGCTACAGTTCCCGTATAACATGCATGGGAAGCAAGAGCGAGAGAGATGATGACATGAGGTGAGGTGGGCCTTAAACATGCTTGCATACAAAGGAAAAAATCACATCGCACAGGCAAGCAAGCAAAGAGCAGCAGGAGGGCGGTTAAGCCCATGTGACCGAGCGAGCGCGCAAATGAATCGCTTTTGGAGGAGCAGGAGTGGTGGTCACAGCTTACTCACGCCTGCATGTGGCTGCTCCCCCGCCACCCAGGATTCTTCTCTCTGCTCCTCTTCCTAATCCTACTCCACTTTTCCATATGGCTAGATACATTGACTTGGATTTAGGCTGCGTTCGGATGCAACTTTAGAGGGCTATAAAGTACTGTAGCGGTCACATCAATAATGCCGACACGATTTATGTGTACTAAACAAAGTCAACTTACAAAACTAAGTCCAGGACTCCCCCTCTATTTTGCGAGACGAACGTAATGAGGGTAATTAAGAGGCGATTAGACGATGGTTACTGTAGCATCACTGTGTCAAAACATTGATTAATTAGGCTCGTTAGATTCGTCTCGAAAAATAACGCCCGTCTGCAGAAAGGTTTGCAATTAAATTTTATTTAGTACCCCTAAATAGTAAGATTCTTTTACTTTAGAGGGGTAAAGTTAGAGGGCACTTTACAGGCCTGAACCGAACGGCACCTTAATTTCCATGCAACCCATTGCACGGTCACTTCTCCCTCGCTTGTCGCCACGCGCCACATGGCCTCGCCACAGCTGTTCCCTCGCCCAGATTTTGGTTAGCTGCAGCAGCCCGTCGCGCGCGAAACGCCGCCGTAAGCGGAGCGCGCCGAGGAGGAATGCCTCTCCGTGCGCTCAAAAGAGCAACACGTTGTTCCATCGAATCGTGTGCAGCACCAACCCCAGCCAGCAACCAATAGAGAAAGAGCGTCAACTAGTACTAGTATTACATCTTCTCCAAAAGAACTTACAGACGTTGACACGCACAGTCCATATACTGCTTTGGCACATAGTAATACTGCTGGGTTGGAGGAGTATACGTTATTCTTCTCCAGCGAGCCGCATTTTCACATCGGTGACGGTGACAAGGCGAATCGCATTCGCTCGCCCTCCTTCGCTTTTTAAATAGTCTCCGTCCGGTAACTTGCCATCTTCCGATGCCACCGAGGCGCCATTGATCGGGGGAAAAGCTCGATCGGGCTTTCGAATTATTCCCATTGCTTGCATGCCTGGTGGGTTAACTTGTCATCATCCTCCAATTTTCCTAAAGCAAGTACGGTTGGCTGGGCGCGCGAGAGAGACTGCGCGAGCAGGGGAATTTTTTGGCAAGTGCATTACGGACCGAGGAAAGGAGGCACGGAAAGAAAGAGAGGGAGGAGCTGGGAAAAGGACTGCGAGGCGAGCAACAAACAATGGGGAGGTTAATAAAGCTAGGAGGAGGAGTACCAGTAGCAGCGTGGTTGCACTTGTTGGTGCCATGGATTGGAGGGCACTTCTTTTCAGGACGGATCCCCCTAAACCCCACGCATTTGCAGTAGACACTGCACCTAAATGATGCACACCCGCCCGCCGCCGTACTACTAGTACGTCGTGACCTTTGCTTAACGTTCCAACTAAACCAGTCGCCGTCGTCGCTTTATGTTGCGGATGGGAGCGACGGGTCGTTGAGATCGCTGCATCTATCGCTTGTCTGATAGATGGATATGCACACCGGAACATGTTGAATTTTGGAGCCCGTTTGCTTGGACGGGAAAGATTCTTCCGCGGTTAACCCTAATACTACTAATACTTCCATTCATCAGGCCTTGGCTGGACTGGATGTCAAGAAATGGCACGATTTGCTGGTCAACGTGTAGCCAGTGCGTAATCGATCCAATTAAAGGTGCACCCAAATTAACCTGAGCGAATGGTAGTAGTAGTAACTGTTTTCTGGTAACTAAAAACTGACAGTTTTTTGGGTGGAGATGTAGCACTGACTTGAATAACACGGGTTCACAATAATAATAAAAAAAGAATGAAGAGGGGAAGGTGGCTGCGCCGCAGCGGTCACGGTTAGATCCGCACCAGGTACAGAGGAGGAGTTTGGTTGGTGCGCTGCAGTTTTCTCGGCCGCCGAATACCGGACGCTGCTGACGCGGCCTGCCCTTTGTTGCCTGCACTTTTCTGGGGTTGACAAAATCCTGCATCAGCTCAGCGACGCCCATGCATGCGTCCAACTATTCAGAGACGCCAGTAAATTTCCCGCTTCTTGCTGCGGCAGATTTTTACTGGACCCTTCTTTGGTCGTTGGTCCACGGCTTCCCAGAGCATTGCGTCGCAAGAAATGAAAACTGCCGCTCGCTTCCCGCTTCGGTCAAGAAAATTAACTCCTCACTCAGGTTAATGCTAATTCCTCCCTCGTCTAGTGATTCCTTGTCAAGCACGCCATCGCTAGCAGTAATGGTACTATTTTGTTACCGAAGCAGCTAATATTTCCACGCTAGGAGCACGCAACTAACTTTATTCAGCCTGTTCGGTTGGAGGATGCAGTTGCAGTTGCAGTTTTTTGTGAGAGAGAATCCTGTAGCGGAGGAAAGCCGTACTGTAGCAACAGTGAGAGAAGGAGCAACAGCAGCCGGAGGATTTTCCTCCAGCCGAACACGCCCATTGTCTTCTGAACATTAAACAATTGAGTCATACACAGGGCAATTTTTTTCTCTCATTAAGTGCTAGTAGTACCAAAACTGACCTCATTTTGACAAATTGCTTTACAAAGCCGCACGTGTAATTCCACGGACTGAGCCAGGAAAAGAAGTCTCCTACCAGCGCTGGACCTCTGTAGTCTAGGACCGGAATGCATCAAGCGGACTATACAAAGATGGGGAGGAAATGTATGTGCTGATTTGCATCTAAACACTATATGCTACTACTACTACTGCCATAAGCAGAATGGAAGATTGTTAACAATCCCATTAAAAATATTAATCAAGTGAAGATTCTTTGCAAGGACGCCACTTTATATTTCTCATCACACTCATAATGCACTGCTCGGTGCACTGATTGTCTCTACGCACAATAAAATCATAAATAGATGAATTCACTTAGGCCGGTACTTGTATATATGTAGCCTGCGAGGAAGACGAATACCAAGGACTATGACAAGCCGATACAAAAATATTATTTTTGTACGAGCAGAGTTATCTATGAATACTGCTGCCAATCAGCGTCGGGTATTATAAATGAAAAGAAATGAAAGGATGATGATACGAGAAATACACACGCCGTCGTCTGTACTCTGTACAGCACAGCACAGAAATACTAGTAGTAATCGAGCT
>JAAXCT010002151.1:0-92621 GCA_012490785.1 Eragrostis nindensis | reverse complement strand
AAAGCGGCATGAAGAGAATTACCCGACCCATGATCTTGAGCTTGCAAGCGTTGTACCTTGCTCTGAACGTATGGCGGCACTATCTGTTGGGAAATCTGGTGCATATCTATACAGATCACAAGAGTCTCAAGTATATCTTCACTCAGTCAGATCTGAACATGCGCCAGAGGAGATGGTTGGAGCTGATCAAGGACTATGACCTGGAGATTCATTATCATCCAGGGAAGGCTAATGTGGTTGCTGATGCTTTGAGTCGCAAGGCTCATTGCAATAACCTTATCGCTGTCCAGTACGCAGAGGTGGAGCCCAGTGTTCGAGTGTATCCTTATGGCTCTGTGGCCAATATATCGCTCGTTCCGACTTTGCGTGATGAGATTGTGGCAGCGCAGAAGAAGGATGCTAAAGTGGGTCACCTCAAGAGGAGACTCAAGCTTGGAGAAGCTAGAGTCAAGTGTTTCCGAGAGGATGAGGATGGAGTCCTCTGGTTTGGGAACAGATTGGTGGTTCCGAAGGACTTTGAGTTGCGCAAGAAAATTCTTGATGAGGCGCACAGATCCAAGTTTTCGATCCACCCTGGCAGCAACAAGATGTACCAGGACTTGAGGAGTCGTTTCTGGGGGACCCGCATGAAGCGGGAGGTCGCACGGTATGTTTCGGAGTGTGACATTTGCAGAAGAGTCAAGGCAGATCATATGAAGCTCGCTGGGTTACTGCAGCCTTTGAGTATTCCTGCATGGAAGTGGGAGGATATCAGCATGGATTTCATTGTTGGGTTGCCTCGCACATCTCAGGAGCACGACTCTATTTGGGTAGTCGTTGATCGACTGACCAAGTCTGCTCACTTCATTCCAGTGAAGACCGGATACGATGCCAAGAAGTATGCCGAGCTCTATATCTCTAGGATTGTCTGGTTCCATGGAGTGCCCAAGACCATCATTTCAGATCGAGCACCTCAGTTTGTTTCTCGTTTCTGGGAGCAGTTACACGCTTCCCTAGACACTACCTTGATCCGCAGTGCAGCTTATCACCCTCAGACAGATGGACAGACTGAGAGGGTAAATCAAATTCTTGAGGACTTGCTTCGCGCTTGCGTGTTGACTCATGGCAAGGATTGGGAGGAATGCCTACAGCTAGCAGAGTTCTCCTATAACAACAGCTACCAGGAGAGCATCAAGATGGCACCCTTTGAGGCTTTGTACGGATGTCGTTGTCGGACTCCCCTTAATTGGGTTGAGTCTGGCGAGCGATTTACCTTCAGGTCCAAGTTGATAGCAGAGGCTAAGGAGACCGTGCACCGTATTCAGTCCAACTTGAAAGCAGCCAAGTCTCGGCAGAAGAGCTATGCAGACAGGAGACGCCGACCGTTGGTCTTTGCTGTTGGCGACCACGTATACCTTCGTGTCTCTCCCATGAAGGGTGTACGTCGATTCGGTGTCAGAGGAAAGCTAGCTCCGAGATACATTGGAACGTTTCGGATATCGGAGCGGTGTGGACCCGTGGCATATCGATTGAAGCTGCCACCCAACCTCTCTGGGGTTCACAATGTTTTCCATGTATCACAGTTGAAGAAGTGCCTGAAGGTTCCTGCAGATGTGGCAGTCAGTGATTTGCAGCAGCTTGAGCCAGATCTTACTTATCCTGAGCAGCCCATCAAGATCATTGATCAGAAGGACCGAGTCACCCGCAAGAGCACTACCAAGTTCTATAAGGTGCAGTGGAGCAACCACTCCGAGGCTGAGGCCACATGGGAGACAGAAGAGTTCTTGAACTCCCATTTCCCCGGTTTTCTACCTCCGAGGTGCGTTATTTAGCTGTTCCATTTTTGCATCTTGTTCTTCGCTATTTTACTTTCGTTTTCCCTCTCTTCTCTTTAATCTCGGGACGAGATTCTTTTAAGGGGGGAGGGCTGTGACATCCCATGTCACTGCAGCTCAGCTACTTAAGGCAAATCAAACTGAAAAGAACCCAAGTGCAAACCAAATTCAATTTCGAAATCAATCAATCAAATAATTGTCAAACCATGCTTATGAAAGAACTCAAATTTTTCCGTAACAACTTGAGCCAACAAAAAATTTCTCTAGGTAGAGCATCTCAAATAAGAATTTGGGAGATTTTATCACGATTTTTGAAATTCATTTGGATGCCCAGATAAATCCTAGAAGCTTAGAAACTACTCAACTTTGACCAACTGCCATTTGAATTCCTTTGCGAATCAAGATGTGCATGTTGTACCATTGGAGCTCGTTTGCTAGCCCAAATGGTGTGCACAAAGTTGGGGAAATCTTCAGTTTGAATAATTCGCGAAAATAAAAAGATGCCGTGGGGCCTGCTCGTCAGCCTCATGTCTCCATCTGCCCGCGCCCGAAGTTGCTCGCCGCGTGGCCACCGATGTACGGCGCGGCCACCGCCCTCGCCCGCTCCTCGCCACGCCGTGACGACCAAAAAAACGACGTCGCCCCCTCCTTGCTCGCTCACTCTCCCATTTCTCCCGTCGCCTCGAGCTCCCCCAAACCCTAGCCAAGCCGCGCCGCCATCACCACCCCGAGCTCGAGCTCAATTCGCGTGCCGCCGCCGACGAGCCGCCTCCGGCCGAGCTACTCCACCCCAGGCTGCGCCAGGGCACCTTCAAGTCCGCCGATGACGCCGCCCCTCCTTTCTTCCCCGTGAGCTGCCGGATCGACGCGTCTTCCTCCTTCTAGTCAACCGCCGCCACCACGACCTCGCCGGCCGATGCGTCCCTCTCCGGTGAGCCTCCTGGAGATTCATCACGCTACTCACTCCCTTGCAACCTCACGCACATCCTCACCCTGCCATTTCCCTCCTTTCGCAGTCAAATCGGCGGAACCGGATTTTTTCCCCACCGTCGATTTTCACCACCGCCGCGAGGAGCTCCCCGTCGTCGACCATCCTCCCGGCCGATTCGTCGTCAACTGTGGCTGCACCAAGCTTCCTCTCATTTCCGTCAAGCTCTAGGAACCAGCCGTGAAGCCTCTCGTCAACCATAGCGAGCCCACGACGCCGCCGTACTTCCGCCGTTCACCGCACCTCGTCGCCGAGCCACCTCCGGCCACCCCGCGACGCTCGGGATTGCTTAGGTGAGCTCACCATCTTCCGTGCTCCCTTTTCCGCGCACTCGGCCACCCGCACGCCACCGGAGCTCAACTCCGGCGAGAGCGCCGCCGCGCGCCGGCCTTAGCCGGCGAGCCAGTCGCCGCCGGCCCACCTAGGCCCAAACCGGCCCAAGTACCCTTGGCCCAATCCAGCCCAGCTCAGTGAGCCCAAGCCCAATCCAGTTCGGCCGACCTACGGTTTAATCTTTTCCGAAATTGTTTTGATCCCAGAAATTCCAAAAAAGCTTCAATATTTCGTAATAAATTGAAATAAAATCAGAAAAAAATGCAAATCCAATTTTGTTGGACTCCTTGTGATCAGGTCTATCCAGAAAAATTGTCAAATGAACAAAATTATTTATTTGTTTTCTGTAAAATTGCTTAAGTGTTAAATCTTGTTTAAATCATAATTAATTCTCTGTTAATCCATAAATCATGAACTCTTGCATGCTGATAACTAAACTGATAACACACTTACAGAGCATTTTTCTACTGTCATTTTATGTCTAATTAATTTCTAATGATTTATTTAAGCGGATGTTCTAATTAAATTGTTATAATTAATACTTAAAGCAATAAATCTTCCAACTTCACCGTGAATTACTTTCAGTGGTGTTGATCCTTAGAAAAATGCCACTGGACATAAACTAATTTTTGGAAATTAATTAATCTAATTAACCAACTTAAGTTAATTTAATTTAAGTAACTTGAACAAGAGTCAATGAAGGAAATAATTCAGACCAAAGTAATTAACTTAATTAAGCACTTACAGTGTAAATGACTGTCAGGTTAATCAATTTAATCGCATCATGTCATTGCATCTAACATGCATCACCTTGTCATCTCGTGTAGTTCCAGAGGAGACCCCAGAGCCGTTGGACTTCCAGCTGCCGGAGCAGGTTCAGGAGGAGCCGCAGATTGACCCAGCTGCTGACTTGTGCTAGTGTCGTCCCTAAGCCAGGCAAGCCCCGGTGCATGCCTTCCTTGTAGATTTTTATTTTTCTCACTTGTTTGGGGCTAGTAATTGATTGTGCATTAGGTTTATTAGGAGTTGGTGTGGAACCTTAGAACTACATTAGGACCACCCTTCCGGATCCTACCTTGTGTCCTATTTGTAGTAGTTGGTTCTAGGGTAACGTTAGAACTTGCTATGCGTAGTGGCTAGCGGACGGTAGAAGACGAGTGGTAAGTCCCACTCGCATGATAGGAATTACTCTGGATTGTACTAGCAGAATTTAGGTTGTTGCAGACCGGACGGGGATTGTTGTGCAGGATGGTTGGAGAAGGCTGGGCCTTCACGGTGGTAGCCCCGTCTGTGTCGGTTAAGGACCGTTCGTTGTTGGCTCCGCTGAGCAAGCTTGAACGTACTGATTCACATGCTGGTCTTTATGGGGTCTAGTAAACCGATGTAGCTTAGCAATCGTGGGGACGAACCTTATCCTGCCGTTCTGGGGAAAATGGGACCACGGGCAACGGCGGGGCCGGGTGTCGTGTGGGACCTGATGTTTCGCCATGATGCAGCAGCTGGATTTCGGCCCTGCGGGGCTTTGTAAAAGGTTGCTATGTGTGGCCTGTGTGGCGACATGGCGTGTGGTCAGGTTTCTCCTGCAGGATGTACATCGATGCCGCCGCTCTCGGAAATGAGCACCACTTGTTCACTGAGTCACATCGTAGTGTGATATTGATGATGATGATATTGTTGATGGCTTCATTATTGCTATATTTACTTACTCTTGCTATTATACTATATGTATGTTGTATTGTTACTTTATCTGCTTTAGTGGTAAGTGCACGTTATGTCCGCTAATTACTTAATTTGAGTTAAAATCTCAAATTAGGATCAAGTAATTAGCGCGGATAGATGCAAGTGAGTCAACCTGCCCTTGTGTAGCCTTTGCATTCTAGAGTCGGCTGTAGTTAGCCACGTTGACGGGTAAGTCTTGCTAAGTAATTAGTACTCAGGGTTTGGCTCCTTATGTTTTTGTGCAGGTATCGTTTTGCTTCCGCTGTTGCTTGGTGGGGTTTCACAGCAGGTCCGCATCGCAGGGCTTCGATGTGCGGCCATTTACCGTCGAGAGTAGTAGTTATTTGTTGTATCTTCAGACTTCCGCTGTGCTACTCACGTGTTTATTTATGTGTTGTACTGTTGCGTCTGTTCATCAGCGCAGACCGACTCGATCCTGTGAAAAGCGGAAACGCTACAAACGTGATCTCAAAAAGTCAAAAACATCTTATAATTTGGAACGGAGGGAGTCCAAAACATATATGAAATGGTGTGTAAGGCAAGCATTAAGGCGTCCGTGGTAGCGCACAGGCACTCGCCTAGTCTGCTCTAATATTTATTTGTTCATACTCGTAAAACTCTGTCCCCATGAGTCGTCTGTTCATGCTGTTGTAGTGGTGATTTTGGGCTTAATTTGGACGGAAATAATAATGAGCTGAAATAATACAAACTCTACATATATTTTTCTTATTATCATATAAAATAAATTATTAACGTCAAGTCAAAAGTGTTAATCCTGGCAAAAGAGCCTATAGCCTAATGGTTACAAGAGCCTCAGTAGCACCTGAGGTCCTGGTTTCGACTCCTCGTGGGAGCAAATTTTCTAGGATTAAACGGCGTTGTGCGTTCAGCGGGAGGCGACGTGGCCGTCAATAGCAAGGCGCCAGTGATGACTTTGTCAATCTCGTTGATTTGCCGGTTCAGTCTTCGAAGATGCTCATAGCGGCAGGGTTTGCGTATGTGCGTTTATAGGGTGAGTGTGCGTGCATTGTGAGTATCTGAGTTGTACTGTGTAATCACACAAAGAAAATGTTAATCCTGAAATCGTAAATGGCATCTGCAAGAACTATGGTTTATAGTATTAAGAAAAAGAGAACTATGGTTTTATTGGTGGAACCAGTCCATGTTGCTAAAAAATCCTGAACTCACAAGGATGATGCCGTTGATCTTGCTATGTTAATGTTTGGCAGGTTGGCCAGGAAGGAAGATGAGATGGACGGGTTCACCATGGTAGGCGGCGCAGGGGAAGGACGTTGAGGTTGGCATGGACCTCGTTTCGATGGCACCACAAGAAAACAGAGATTTTTTTGCAAGAGAAGAAAACAGAGATTTAGTCATCAAATTTTAGTGATTTTTTTAATTACAAAATGTTGATTAATAGTAATCAAGTTTTGAGATTTTTTGCGGATATACGATTTTAGTGACCAACGTTATATGTAGTTGCCAAAGGTGTGTCAGTTCCTTGGGACCAGATCCATAAAATTTGGAAATTTTTCGAAAGGGTATGTGTGCTCCTTTGACGAACTGAGCATTATTACAAAACATCTATTATGCCCAAGGATTATAATTCACTTGTTTTGACAACAAAACAATCATGTGTTATGCATAAGCTTAACATGTGTGTTTGTGCGTATCGCCGCTTCATATTGAGGCACACCAGACACAGTTATTGGTCGTTGTTTTGCTGCATAGTTATATTCTATCTATACATCGTCCAGATATTAATCCTTTGAGAAGACGTGCCCAGTTGAAATTAATCCTTCAAGAAGACGTGCCCCATTGACCCGTATCACGTTTCATTTTCTAAATTTCTCTTTTGTAATTCAAGTACATAGAATTCAATTTTGCTCGATTAAACCTGCCATTTCCAGTTGAGACTAAAATATTTTTGTAAATCCTGCAAAAACCTGGGGATGCAATAAAAAAAAATTAACAGTCGCGAACACCTCAAACCCATCCATCAATACTTGTGAATACTACATATCCAATGAAATAGATTATAGGTGTCGATAAACTTATTCATCAGACCCAAGCTTTAACATCAAAAGAAACTTATATGCTCGGCACTTAAGAGCATGCGATTGTAGAGGAAACAGGAACGAAACTGATCTGGGAGGTCGACGCATATTGGAACTTGACCGCGTGTTCAGGGCCCATGAAAACAGGACGGCCGTCGTTGAGAGTGCAGAGGTTTGTGTCGCCGTCTGGTCGGAGCACCTCTGCGCCGACGCCCATGGAGGAGTTGAATCCGGGGCATGCTAGCTGGACATTGGCCTGCGAGCAGATGCACAGGTTCTCCACCACCACCGTGTACTCGGTTTGGCCGTGGACCTTCCCTGGCATGGCAGCCTGGGTCACGGTGAGGTCTGACAGCTTGCAGAATATTGCGTTTCCTGCTCCCACCAATGTAAAAAGTCTAAACAAATTCCGTAGCCACATAAAAATACAGATGCAAGCACAGATATTGACAAGACTATATGTGTCTTTTTCGGTAGAAAGTCGCGGGGTCGTTTTAGTAGAAAGATTTTTGGACACAAATCTATACCTCTGTTAAACACGAAAAACAAGAAGACAGCAAAGATCTTCATCTTGTGTTCCATCGTCTCTTCTATGAAGAAGTTCTTTTTTCACGGGGTTCGAGTCTTTGTGCACCTTTCGTTCACCTAGGCCTGATATAAATAAATCGGAAGATGTTTATTTTAGAATACACGATCACATCTTTGTCGATTAAGCATATCTTCATGATGCCAGAATGCATACCAGCTAGACTGTAGTATTTCAATCATATTTCTTTCTCGACTATGGAAGAAGAAACGAAGGAAGATATGGTCGAATTATTACACGCTCCATCTATATTTCGTTTATAAAGAAACATATTCCATTTGAATGAATCCAGAACATGCACCGCCTATGTCAGAACTAGTAATGACCTCGGTGGATCAGGAAACACAGCCTAGCCCAATATATAACAACCGGGAAATATTAATATTTACGATACGAGATCTTTGTCGATTAAGCAAGTATATATTCATGATGCCAGAATATATTACCAGCTAGAGTGTATGTCAACAATATTTCTTTGATTCTTTCTCGACTATGGAAGAAAAGAAGGAAAGATATGATTGAATTATTATTTCTTTCCATCTATTATTTCGCTTTATAAAGAATGCTCCATTTTTCTCCAGACTTAAATAAGCCCTCCCTCCCTTGTACTATATATTCGATTTTATGACCTTGATGGATCGGTAACACAGACTAGACCCTATATATATATCAACCGGAAGATGTAGACATGTTATTCTATAGCCAGCCATAAAATAGCTTATTCTGTGGCCACTTCTGTATCGTGATTTACGACATTCGTGTATAGTGATTTACGATATTTTACTACGTGATTTTCTACACTTTTACCATGTTCCTTCTTTCAAAGCGTGTTTGAACGCCGATGTCGTAAATTTGTTTAAATTTACCGTAAATTCCTGATAAAATTATCGTAAAACTAAAGTGGCCATAGAACAAGCTATTCTATAGCTGGCTATAGAATATACTCACCCCTGGAAGATATTAGTATTTAGGATGCACGATGAGATCTTTGTCCATCAAGCAAGCATATCCTCATGATGCCAGAATACATTACCAGCTAGACTGTGTATCAACAATATTTTTTCTCGACTATATAAAAGAAAAGAAGGAAAGATATGTTTGAAGAGTTTCACACAAATGCTGAGCATCTTCAACATACCCATCGATGGCTAAAAATAAAAAAGGAGAGAAAAACACCGATCCAACAGAATCACCTTCCAGCTCGCATTTCTTTCTCACTTGGTATCCCTGGCGTCTCTGCGCGGGAAATTTGCAGAGCGCACGGCGTTCGCCATCGCCTCCCTCCCGCGCGAGCACCATTCACACCCTCGCCATTTTGCCGCTCCCGCCTTTGCCGCAACCCCTCTGCTTTTCCCAACCAAATCGTGCAACTATTCTATTCCCCGACCAAATTGACACCGCCTTGATCCAATATCGCCACGCCATAATCGCCATGTCATGGCCGCCACGTCCCCGAGCGGCGTCGACCAGAGAAAATGGATTCCGCGTCGAAGCTGCTGCATGGCCATCTCCTGTCTGGCGAAGTCCCGCGTAGGTTCATCAGAATCTGGACCCCAATCACAGAAAATCACATATATATCATCACCATCATGAGATACACATGTATAGCATCATCATCATACTCACAGGCATATATATCATCACAAAACATATAGGACATCAAATGCAAAGTCTCCACACACAAAGTGTCCACATATACAAGTTGTCGACAACCACAACCACAAGTTCATCACATGCAAGCATAACTAGCTAGTTGGTTCATGAAATAGAAGTACAAGTACAAGTTCATTGACTATGTGGCCACGACGTCCAAGCATTTGGCGGGGTGGGATTATTGGATCCCGCCAATTGATTCTACACGAAGAAGAGATGTGTAAGACAGGATTTAAGATAGAATTATATATAAGCTAAAACATTCGATTACTTCATTCTATCATACTTGAAGGAAAGAAATGAAAATACAAGCTAGGATCTCAAGTGACTCACCGGAGTGGCTGCAGGAGTAGTAACGTCGAGTTGAGGTGGTGGAGTGCCGAAAGGAGGTGGTGGAGGAGCGCCGAAAGGAGGTGGTTGAGGAGGACCGCCGAAAGGAGGGACTACCCTTGGAGGTGGGCGGCAACGTACCATAAGTCTGCATGTACTGGTACATCTGCGTCATTCGCTGCTCCATCATCTGCGACAACCTCTGCCGTTCTTCCTCCAACTTTGCCTCCATCTCCTCCCGTAGCTGGGCCTATAATATTTCATCCTAATGTTACAATACAAAGCAAAACCATGTAAAAATCAATGAACGATGAATATAAAACAAAAATAACCGGGGATTGCTCAATCTGGATCTATGCAGCGGTCGGTCGTGTGCGTATGGGCGGGGCTGAGCCCGTGCTCCTTGCTCAATCTGGATCTGTGCAGCGGTCGATCGTGCTGTCGCCAATCCAGTACCGGCCATGCTTCTTGCCTCCATCCACCCTCATGACGACCTCTCCATCAAGGGGCTCGGTGCTCGGCTCCCACTCTGGCCCATGGACCTCCCTTGCCAGTTGCCGCTGATGTGTACTCACTGATGCGGCTGTGAACGGTGGTGTTGCTGTACGACGAGGGCAGGTCCTCCGAATTGTAGTCTTTGTCGGACGTCGCCTTGCCCTTATGGCACAAAGCAAACGCCTTCAATGAGCCGCAAGGCTGGTCACCATGTGCCGCCAACTGCAAAGAAAATAGAAATATGATTAGTATAAAAATTATTGAGAATTGAATGTGACAATAAAGAAATGAATTCACGTACCCATCTAGCCGCGTACTGAGCAAAGCTAAGTTGCCTTGATGGTGTGGTGCCCCAGGCATCATCAAACGCCTCTCATGGCAAGCGTTGTGCGTCTCAGACCACTGGGGGTCGCACCACTTCTACACAATATAGTCCCAGGCCCGAAAATGGCCGGCGCACGACCACGGAGGCACCTACATGTCATCAAGTATCTAAATATGAGAAGATCAAATTAAGCATGCTTAATCTCAGAAGAGTTCAATACTTATGTTTACCTTCAAGGTCAGCTGAATGGTCCGCGCCTCCTCTTCGATCAACTCAGTCTGACTTTACACTCACGGTCTTCCATCCTCTAACATATATATCAATGAGTAGTATAAAAATCATTTGCGTCGATCTACATGATGTTCCAACTGTCTAATAGGTGAAGATGGGTCCTAATCCCAACCGAGGATGCGTAGATGCGATTAGTTTCCAAGGTCTACTCTGGTCCGAGACAGAATTTTGGCAGCACCTCCCCGCTGTTCTCCAAATGCACGTCCCATGAGGGAGATTATGTATCCGGAGAACAACAGGGAGATGATGCCGAGACTCTGTCTCGAACCGGAGTAGACCATGGAAACTAACCTCATCTACGCATCCTCAGGCTATCTAAAAAACGTGGACAACCACATCTAATTGAAACTAGCCTACCAAACAATCAGCATGATGGCACATCCAATGCACATCGCTAATTAATCTATTTGAGCAATTGCATTTGGTAGGCAAAATAAAAGAGATAAATGTGGCTCAGTAGATGTCGACCTTGACGGAGAGGAAGCGGGGCGGCAACACGGAGTGGCAGACGGGGCCTGGGGCGGGGCAGCGGCCGGGCAGGGGAGCCGACGGGCGGTGCCCCGGCCTAGGCGCACTACAAGAAATTTAGCCTTCTGTGACGATTACGAAGTGACGATTGATCAAAATGTCACAAGTCATTCTATTTTATGACGATTTGTATAGGTCATATGAGTTTGGTGACGAAAATTAGAAGCGCGTCATAAAAAACGAACAAAAAACGTCACAAACAACGACAAAGCTATATTGTGACGAATGTTTGCCGGTGATAAATCGTCACAACTTTAAATTTTCGTCATTGATATTTATTTCACTAGTTTCCATTGTGGGTCCCGTAGGTAATGTTAGTACAAGTACAAAAAGAAAGAAAACATGGCTTCTATCAGGAATAAAACCCACAACCTAGTAGTAGTAAACTCACAAAGCATTGCATTTCCAAATGACTAACGTCTATTTTTTAATATTAATTTATTTAGAACATATTTTATAACCTATTTCAATTGAATCTAATCCAGCTCTCTCCTGCAATTATTCATTGCCAGCTCGAAGCCCCAACCTGCGAGCTGCAAGCCAACGGTCCAACAAGCATACCACTGAACCTTCTTTAGTTTAAAAATAAAAATATTTTCAGCGATAAAATAAACACATCAGCATTTGGCTGATTTCCCGTAGCAAAAAAAGAAAGGCTTGGGCTGATTAATCGTATTTTCGGCTCATCCGCTGTGCACTGCTGGGCCGCGAGGCCAGCCCATTCGGATGTTTGATTTCCCTCACCCGCGCGCAAAAAGGAAAAAAAAAGGTGGCTTCATTGGCAGCGGCACATGGCTGGGATTCGAACCCAGCAACTCATGCATGCGGATAGAGCAGCCTTCCACTACACCACCAAGTCATTCGTACCTGTTTGCGCAACTTTTATTTATATATTTTAAAAAAAGTGCGGGGTCTAAACAAAGTTGATTCCGCGTGTAGGTGCCCTGAGCCACTGGCATACGGAACCCACAAGTTCCGGCCACTGACATATGGATCCTGCCTGTTCATGCTCTAGTTCTTGCTGCGCACCAATTTTTTTCTTTTGATTCGCAATTTAAACTTTAAACTTGTATAATTTCCACATATCTTGTCCAAATGAATTGATTCTTTTTTTCTATTTTTTCTAAAATCACGATCTATCATATGGATTCATCTACATCTTGATGATTGTGTTACATTTTGCACTTCTACGTTGAATCATTAATGATCACTATTCACTAGCTGCTTCACTTTTTTATAACTCTCCACAACTTTTGATTTTGAGAATGATTTTTTGCGAACATGTACGTGTTACATATATCTACATACACACTTTTCCATGAATTTTTAGGAAGCTCTGAAACTAGTGGGTGTTCACTTGGCACCAAATTTCCTTCTAAACTTCATATGATAGATGCGAGAATCATGGTTTCCATTGGACTTATATTCTTGATAGTCTTAAAAATATCACAAAAATAATTACAGAGGTTGTAATGGACATAAAACATGCTCACAACACATTTGAGCTCATAAATAAATATAATTTAAGAGATAAAAAAGATATAAAAAAGAAAAAAATTCTATTTCTTTGTCTTTTTTGTACCTCTCGACATAAGATGATATTGGAATTGAAAATTGGTGGACATATCTAACACAGCCACCTATACCTACAATAAAAGTTTTAGCATTTTTAAAAAATACTGATCCATGTCCATTTAAAAACGTTGTTGTCATATAAGTTTACTTTGAATACACTTACATGGTTCAAAGTTTGTCGAAAATTTCCAAAACATTAACGGATGTGGGATTGGACTACTTAATGCCTCAAAACAAATTTGAGTAAAAAATTCAACATATTTTCGGATATACAGAAAAGAAGAAACATAAACTTTAAATCTTTTTTTTTGGTAAAAAGAAAAACAGAAATTTTCTAATGTTGGGCCTAATGTAGCCAGGTTACACGGCCTGTTCTATCCTTGACCTCTGCTAGCCGTCGGCTTTGATCGGACGGTTCATGTGCCGTCCGCAGGTAATAAAACCAAGGCCGGTCAACTCAATATTCCAAACCCTAGGTCATTTCCTCCTCTCTCCCTCTCCTCTCTACACTTTACGGCGGCCGAGATGATGGTGGTGCTTCGGCGCCGGAGACGGCAACGTAGCCCAGCGGCTGCTCGCGAGGGCGAGGGTGCGGCCTGGCACGGTTCGCGGTCGCTGCCTGCGCGGGCTCGTCCTTGCCTATGGCGGCGTGATACCTCTCGGCCTCCTGTGGACGCGGTGGTGTTCCCGGTTCCGTGCGGTGCCGTAGACGCGAGGCGGACGAGCATCGCAGATCCTGACTGAGCGTATGGCGGGCGGCACCAGCACCGGCACGCCCCACGCCCGCAACAGCGCCACGCAGCCGATCCAATGGCGGCATCTGTGCGGTCCGGCCGCTGCTCCGTCAAGACATCCTGCTATTCGTCAAGCTCAGCTTTGGTAACCCGTCACAGCACGGCTGCGTCTTCTTCGCCCACCTCCTCGTGGTGAGCACCGATCTGTCCCTGCATCCCCTCTCTTCTTTTGGGGCTCGCTCTTCGGAGCTTCCTCTACTTGTTCGATTAAATACCGCAGCAAATCTGCTCTGCTTCAATCCGTTGTTTGCCATGGCTTAAGTATTCCCTGCTAGCACCTTTCTCGTCGGCTTTTGATTTGTTACGTAGCACCATCTAGAACTCTTATCTGACTGGCGTGCTTTGCTGAAAAATGATGAGGCCGCTAGGTAGATCTTGCCGTGAATTTCTTCTAGGTGGCCACATGGCTCGCCTCAAACTGATGTAATTTAAGTCTCATGCTCTTTCATTCTTCTGATCTAGGAGTACTTATTTGGGTGCTCGTGCAATGAAACTGAGATACATTTCTCTCCTAAGATCTGAATAAATATATAATAAAATTGCATGCATTGTTTGTTAGTGGATAAACATAATTGAAAATGCAGCACATGCTACATTTGCACGTTATTTGTTACTTAGGCGCATCTGGGCATTTCAATCTTTCTGATTGACTAGCTCCTGTAAAAGCTTGTTACAGTTGCCATATGTTTTTTTAGTCAGCTTTTGTTGATCTTTCTCTGAATATTGATCTGGGCATATTGGACCTTGTTAGCTCTTCCTGTGTGGCCCTGTTTTTTTGGTTGTTTCAACCTTGTAAAATCAGCTAGTAGCCATATAAATTTTGTATTGTTTTACTTGAGTTGTCATTTTGCACTGACTAGCTCCTGTATAAACTTGTTACTGTTTTACTTGTTTATGCTTGTACAGTTTCAACAAAAACAAATATCTACCGCCAGTTGGAGTATCAGCCACGCTCCTTGCATCTGCTACAATTGTACTCAAGGCTCACAAGTAGAATTTACAATGAGCACCGATTTCCATGGTGTAAAAGCTACATGTGGTGCAAGCTGAAGTAAGCATCCTGTATTGTTATTCCATGGAGATGTTTTTTTGAACAGCACTGAAATATGCTATTTTGATTTCTGTTATGTTGTTCATGCCAAAATAAGCTATCTGTAATCCTGTTTTAACTGATTCTCTTGTAATGCTGCAGGAAGGGGCTATATAGGGGGCTTGTAAAGGAAATGAATCCTTCATGATCTACTTTATTTGCTAATCGGTTGGAAATTGTCAATGTTATTTTGGTAGTTGACATGTGTTATTGGCTAGACCATAACTGTAACTGACAATGGGTCATCAACCATAACTGTAATGCATCTGATTATAATGCTTTTGATATTCTGTCAGTTGTTGTGTGTTTGGGCCCAGCCCACAATTTGGCTTGCATGAATGGTACGCTTTAGATTGGGCCGACACGAAAATAAGCCTCGATGGAGCATGTACTGATTGCAGTCCACTATAGATTGGGCCGATATGAAGATTTTGAACCTGTACCCGTGAATGATTAGCCTGTAATAAATTTTGCTTAAAATGCCAAAATCTGTAAAATAAAAAGGCCCGTACTTGGGATTCGGCCCATAACATATTGGGCTTAGCCCACAAAGGCTTGTCAGGTCATGAGTTTTTGCTGGGCCAAGTTCTATGTTATGACGTTTTTGTTTGTGACGACAGAAAAAAAGTCATAAAGATTTATGACGAAGTAATATGTTTTTGTCATAGATCATGATCATAAACACATGATACATGACAAATGCATATTCGTCATTGCATCGTCACAAAGTGTTCACGATGACATAAAATCTAATTTTTGTGACAAAACTTAATTGTCATAGAAGGCTAAAATTCTTGTAGTGGCGGTTGGCGGTCGGAGGAGCTGGGGCCGGCGGAGGAGGAGCTCGGCCGGCCGGTGGAGGAGTGGGAGGCAGGTGGCCAGATGGAAAGGCGGGTGGCGGGGATCCGGGGGGCGGCCCGACGTCGCAGGGTGGCGGCCGGCTGGAGGCGAGGGGCGGCGCTGCCCGGCGTAGCGAGGGCAGAAGCCGGGAGGCAGGCCGGGGTGGCGGAGCCCGGCGGCGTGAGGGTGCGAGGGGCGGCCGGGCGTGGCGTCGGCGGTGGGCGTGGGCCGTGGCGGGCGAGGGCAGCGGCGGTGGGCGACGCGGTGGGAGGTAGAGGAAGGCTCGATGCGATGCAAAATGAGAAGAGAAAAGGAGAAGAGGCTCGCGGGTGCTAAGTCAAATCCACCGACTTTGCCGAGTGCCGGAGCCGAGTGCCCGCGATCCGGCACTCGGCAAACTTTTTTTGTTTATTTTTTTACGACACACATTTTTCTATTTCAAACGTTTTTTCGGTTGAAAATTTGATTTCAAATGAAAAGGTTGTCAACAAGAAACTTTCATAACTTCTCGAGATCTACAACTTTCATTTGTACTATTTCTACATTAGAGATCGTTTCAAAAATTCAAATTTTCAAATTTGAGATCAAACATACTTTTCATTGATAATTTGATTTCAAATAAAAAACTAATCAACAACAAAGTTTCATAACTTCTCGAGATCTACAACTTATATTTTTACGATTTCTCGATACCAGACCATTTCAAAAATTCAAATTTTATAATTTGAGAAATTCAAATATTTTTTTCGCTGACAATTTGAATTCAGTTAAAAAGTGTTCAACAGAAAGTTGTGTAACTTATGAAGATCTGCAACTTTTATTATGGTCTTTTTTATCCAAACTAATGGTAGTAACATTGTTCACAGATTCAAAATATCTCTCGTCGTGTTTCGGGAAACTATATGGGAGCCGTAGGATTTGTGAACAAATTTACTAGTGCATTGTTGAAATAAGAAAAGACCAAATAAGAAGTGCTGATGGTGAGATGTTATACAACTTTTGTAGTTCAAAACTTTTTTATTTGAATTTATTTAGTGCTTCAAAAAATCAATTGAAATATTTTTTGCCGAGTGTAATGGTAAGACTCTCAGCAAAAGGTCATGTTTGCCGAGTGTACACCAAAAAAACTCGGCAAAAATTTAACTTTGCGTGTCTCCGTGGGACACTCGGCAAAGATTTAAAACTTAGCGAGTGTCCCTTTTGCGAGAGCTCGGGCCCACATACCGTAACGTCCGTCTGGAAATTCGGACGGGCATCAACGTTTGCCGAGTGTACAACTTTTGCCGAGTGCCGGGTGGACCTTTGCCGAGTGCTTAGTGTGAGGTGCTCGGCAAAGATGAACCTTTGCCGAGTGCCCTGGACCCAGCGCACGGCAAAGCCGGGTTTGCCTAGTGCTTTGCGTTTGCCGAGTGTGGAACTCAGCAAACGAGCTGTTTGCCGAGTGCCCGACAAAAAGCACTCGACAAACCCTTCGACACACGGCAAATAGGGGGTTTCCCGTAGTGCCATTCATGTCATACCTAGTCCCTCTGCCGGAATCCCAGGCTCCAGCTTGTGCGTGCTGAGACCGCAGAGCTGCGGTCGCTTGGTTACCCTGAAATTCCATCATTATCACATCTTATGCCAGTCTAAATGGAGTTTCATAGTAGGTTTCATAAGCATTAAAATGCATGCCACATCAGCAGCTTTATAAGGAGAGAGGAAGAAGAGTTTTATTAGAATAAAGATGAGTTTCGTCCCATGAAACCCATCTGGCTCGTTTACCAAAATTTCAGTCTTAATAACAGTGCAATGAAACTGTCCACTGAGGATGGCCTTAGTATCATGAGGACTGTAAGACAAATTAACTGAAGTGTTTTTTTTTTTTGTGTAGGAATGCTCCATAAGTAGGTTGTCCATGTACGTCCCTAAGTACACAATCATTATCGCCTTAGATATTCTATATAAGTAGCTAGCGATAGGCGCTTTGTACCTGGAATGCAATCCTAAGCATAATACTAGCTTGTCAATATACGTATAGGAGAAACTGTACTCGCTGCCTGGAAGCCTGATTACCACGAGGATTTGATTAGAGATTGAAATGGTTGTCACGCTAGAAAGTGCTGCGTCTGCATCTCCGTGAACCAGGGGAGTGCTGTTGACGTGGGGTGACTGGGGTCAAACCTATTACAGCTAGCAAATAAAAAACCTAGCTTTTTCCCCTTTATCTGTCTGACAGTTCAATAACCTCCTTCCTCCAGAGTCCAGTCAGTCTCACACTCCCTTCCTCGGAAACCTAGCAAGGAGCCCGTGGCAGCGCACCCCCTGCTGATCTGCCGCGTCGCCTGGCCGCCATTGCTCCGCCCAGCCGCTGCTTCTCCTCGATCAGGTTCGCTTCTTCCTCTCCCTGTCTCGAATCTTGGGTATTTCGTCGTCCGCAGGTCCCTCTGCCCGTCTGCCGAAATCCCAGGCCTCGTAGGTCAAGAAACGGCCTGAGATCTGTCTGCCCTCGGTCTCGATTCGTTGGTCGCCCACTGTCCTCGCTCGGGATTCCCATCCCCACCTCACGTCTGGCTGCTGAGTCACCCATGCGAATTCGCCTCCGAATCTGTGTAACTGTAATATCGCCTTCATTTTCCTTTGGTTCGGGCGTTCGGCAAAGCTCCCCTATTTGGGCGACGGGCGTGACCTGTGGCTTGCGGATTGTCTGTTCTAGCCCATACAGTCAGTACCCTTTCCGTATTGCAAGCGTCTTCGTCCCAATCTTGCCCCGCATAGTAAGCGTCCAGAACGACTCTTACACTACAGGAGACCCCTCCTTTGCCGAGCGCCAGGCCATATACGCTCGGCAAAATCTTTGCCGAGCGTAACTCTCGGCAAAGAGCTCTCGGGAGCCATACAACGGCAAATAGCTCTTTGCCGAGAGCTTTTTGTCAGGCACTCGGCAAAGACTTTGCCGAGCGCCGACGTGGCTCTCGACAAAATAAAGCAACATGACGGCGCCAAACGGTCGTCAACGCGCGTTTGCCAAGTGCCCTAACGGCAGGCACTCGGCAAACCTTGCCACTTTGCCGAGTGCCGTACCATGGGGCTCTCGGCAAACTTTATTTACACCGAGTGTTGTATCTTTGCCGAGAGCTGTTGCTGGGGCACTCGGCAAAGGACTGTTTGCCGAGCGCCCGATAGAATGCTCTCGGCATAGAGGCTGGCTCTCGGCATAATGCCGGTTTCCCGTAGTGTTACCAGCCTTTTCTGTGTATGTATAGGCTTTCCTCACCGCGGCTTCCGGGCTCGGGCCACCGTTGCTTTGCACTGTGTGACCTCGATATACATGTGCCAGCTAGGTTGCTTTTCCTGCGGCGTTGCAAGCAGATGCCATCACCTACTACTTCAGCAACACCCATATAGCTCCGGCCTGCCCACTCTCCCACCTTGGCCACCGCAGCGAGTAGTTCGACATCGCCATCTCGGACTCTCTAAGCCCTGCATGCCGGACGCAGTGGTCGTCTTGTTCACTCAAGCTCTACAACCATGTGTTAGATGTGACTCTTTTTGCCTGCTGTTCTTGCAATTTTCCACCATAGTATCAGTCTTCAGGCAAGCATGTCACTACTAGCACAATACTTTACTAGATTGTGTCCTCGGAAACACAGATACAATAACGTTTTCAATAGTAGCATTGAAATATTTCTTTAGTATTTGAGAATCATGGCTTGTGGTTTCACTAGCATCTGTAAAATCAGTAGTAATGTCATCATATTTCCTATATCTTTTGCAGTTTATTGCCTTACTAACTAGTATCAATGACCACATGAACACACTCATGCGTCTTATATTGTTAAGACTTATTTCATGCCTTCTATATTCATCGTCTTATGCATTTTTTTTTCAATTCGGATATGCAGGTTACTTGGATAGGTTTTAACATCTCATTTTGCATTCAATCAAGTTTCGCTTTATTTCCTTGCAGAGCTAAGTTCTCTCAATAATAGTTTGCAGGTCGTCTAGATAAACATCGAATGCACAAAATAACACATTTCTTTGGTTACATTCAGGTAATCTATTCTTAGTCCTGAGCACCAGCACGTATCTACCCCAAATCCTGCTCCACGGGAGATCAATGCCACGCTGCAACGAGACACCATCGCTGGAGCAACAACACGGATAAGAAACACATCTATGAGGTTGGGGATAAGGTAGAGGTTGAAATAGAAGGGGATGTAGGATCGAGCTGGGTCCCTGCTACAGTGAAGTCAGTGGAAGGAGGTGGCTGTAGCCATTTCGGTCGCGGCAACTATTATGTTGTTCAGTTCCGGACCTGCAGAAGCAGGGTGACCTTGACATGGACTTCAGGAATGAATACATCAACACTCGACACATGCGACCAGCCGGGGAGCACTCTTCACTCCAGGAGGTCAACATAGTTTCTCCAACTATCGATGTTGACGTCCAGCTATAAACATCTAATGTTGAAATGGTTAATTGTCATTCTAGAAAATCACGTGCCGAGGAAGCAGAGAGCGGCGTCTGCGTGAACCAGGAGCGTGGTGTGTATATGTGTGTGTGTGTGCGCGCGCGCTATGGAGGAGTTTTACTGTCCAAAATAATGGCCATTAGTTTGACAAAACTAATGGCCATTAGTTCAAGGGTATATTTGTAATTTACACTATAATTAAGCAAAATTTATGTTTTATGTCACAAAAGATAGCTACCACGTCATACAAAAAAATAATAATGATGAACAAATTATTTACTATATTAATAAGCATTAGGAATTAATTAGATTACGTGTTTGACTTTATTTATATATTATTGCGTATTACAAGTCTACCACTCTTTTTTTTCCGATATTACCCTCAATTTGATAAAATAATGGCCATTAGTAGTGGATCTTTAAGATCAGATCTAGACCATCGGATCAAACTAATGGCCATTAGTTGGGAAAAACTAATGGCCATTATTTTGGACATTAAGGCTCCTCCGATGCTGTGGAGAATGACCAGGTGGAGGACGATGACAATGAGGAGGGTGAGGCAGAGGAGGAGGGGGAGGGGAAGGGGGAGGAGTATGACCAGGAGGACCATGATGCTGATATTCGTCGAAAGGTGAGGGAGCCACATGTTTTAGTAATGGTGTTCATAACTTTTTTTGTGTCAGTCCTTAATATATTTGCAACTTTCCCTGTATCTTTGCAATATCCTTGTATCTTTGCAACACTTGTAGTGTTTTGGATATGTTCCATGGAGATCCTGGTTTAGATAACTATGAAAACAAGTGACGACCCTATATACATTTAGGTCTTAATAACTTCCTTGAAGATAAACCTTTTATAAAACTGTGTTGTAGAGGTTTCTCCCAATGACAGTAAAATAAAGCATCTTTTGTACTATCAATACCAAATAGGTTTATTGTTGTCGTTGTCATGTTTTGAGGATGTCGTTTCGGTTCCTCATTAAATAAACACACTTGTTTTTTATGGTTTATAAGTCTGTATATGCATAATATTCTGGCCAATAAGAGGCTAATTAATCTTTTGTGGCAGTTTAGTGGGAAACAACCAAGCTCCTCTGATCACATGGCATCCAATGGCGATGAAGAGAGAAATGATCCTGAAGTTTTTCCGACCAAAAAGGCATGTAATGAACACCTACAGAAAGATAACATATTAGCCGAAGGTTCTAAGCAAACTTCAGCATCTAAGATGGACAATTCTTCATCAGCAAGCGCTCACCGAGATTCCCATTGTCTGCCTACTGGTAAGAATTGTTTCAAGTGCCATGTTGCTGTGTTGCGCGTGATAATGCATGCCTACGATTTCTCTTCTCTATTTCCCCAGGACAATCAATGCATCTGAGAGATGAATCAATACCAAATGCAGAAGAAATTATGGCTGATGACATGGAGCCCCACAACAAAACATGGAGGGAAACTGATTCTAATAAAAAAACATGAGGTGATAAAATGATGCATTTGATAATGAGTTCCCATTGTTTTGTTTTACTGTTGAAGCAGGCATCCTGGAAATCTACAGTGGATGTCCATATTAATATTTTTGCAGGTGCAAAATCAGTCAAGGAGAATAATCATATCTGGTAAAGTTTACCAACTCCATCAACAGGAAACGTGTTAGCTAAGTTTAACCATAGTTCCACAATATGCAGTGGCCAGAAAGGTATACGCAGGAAAGAACATCATTGTTCACACAACATTTTATCTTTTTACGCTACTTGTGTATTAGCTACAATTTTCATCTAATGAGACAAGGACTAATGATGAAGGAAAACAAGAGGAAATAGGAGGGCAAACAAACAACTCCACTTCACCGGTAATACATTTTATCTTTTGATGCTACTTGTGTATCAGCTACAATTTTCTCATCTGGCTATTTTTTTTTTCATATATAGTTGAACACTATGAAATCTATTTCTTGGCAGCAGCTTCACAACATTCTGGAAGAAGATTAGGAATTATTGCTGATGGGACCCTCAATCTTTGAACTAGGAACAAATCGTTAAATGTTTCTTTTGCCGACATTGTGTTAATCCATTGTGTCAATCATAGCAACAAGTTCTAATAATTGCATCTTTTATGGCCATGCAGTTACTGGTACTAGTGATAGTAGCCGTCAGGTGAATATTTATCCTTATGTCACCACACAGAAGTCTTCCACTCAGTTTCCATTTGTCAAGACCTCCCCTTTGTGGTCTCAAATAGAAGCATTGGAAGATAAGTATAAGGTGATATGGCAAAGACCACATTTCCTTCCACTTTTGCAAGAAGATCCTTTAAAGTGTGAAAAGTTAGCTTTGGGTGTGATGATGAGGTTTGCCAATATAGTTGAGAAAATAAGAATGTCAAGCTTGGACGATAATGAAGCTTCATTCGAAGGGATAAAAAAGACACTTATGGACCTAGAAATGAATGGATTTCTTGTTTGTCCTCGGCAACGTTACCTTGACAACCTAATTGCAGTGAAGTCAAAATATACTGAAGATCTTAGGAAGAATTCAATGGTTCATACCATGAAGCAGATCAAGATAGATTCGTTGTCCCGACATGCTTCACTGCTTTCCGAAAATGAAAAAGCTATGGTAGAGATGGAGCAGAAACTTGGCCACCTTCGCCAAGATAAAGAGCTCATTCAGAAAAAGAAAGAACTTGATGAAGCAGACATCTCAAGACTAAATGTTGAGGATTGTGGTATCAAGACAGAACTAGATCTATATAACAAGAATTTGGTAGAATATTGTCTCAATCGAAACAGAGGGCTTATGATTTAATCAATGCCTACACAAACAGATTGACACCAGATTAAATCTTCCTCCTGCAGGACTGTATGTCTCAAATTAAAGTTTCTTTGTTTTTAGTGTTTTTGACATATCTTTAATGCATTAGTAATAAACGAATGGTGGCAGACATATATATCTACCATGGTATTATTATGCTATGACTCGGATTGTATTTATTTCCTAACAATGTCATTAGTTTGTGTCTTGCGACCTGTTTTTCTTTGAGAATTCCATTTGCTCCTATTTCTGGGACATTGCCAACATGGGGCACCGGAGTCGTCATCGCTGCAGAAAAAAGGGTGAACATGGATGACCAGTGCGTGATGCTGCCCTTGTGGCTGCCCTGCCACTGAGCTTGTGATTATTTCTACTGATAAGGGAGAAATGTGTACCTCAATGGGATGAACGGTGCCAAGTTTTAGATTTCGATCTAATTGATTGATAGTTGCAACTGCAGAGAAGCATCTTAATGTTGGCATTAGTCTGAATCTACGACGTTCATCTAAAAAAGATAGCGGCAGTCCTTTCTCAGGCCTCTCCGATGCAAGGCAGCTGATGCTGAACGGTTCGGCGGCGTCCATGAGCCCGACCTAATTGATGGATTGAAGCTTACTAGGCGTAGCGCAAACCTTAGAGCTGGACCAGCCATTATATTTTACGATATGGACAGGGGCAGACCGACTCATCTACGATGTTTCACAACAATTGGTTACCGGAGTTGAATCAGGACATACAAGGTTGAACTAATGTGTAATGATCAAGAACACTCCTGGGGTTGTGTGGTTAAGCGACAGTACATAGTTGGGAGCGCCTACTCGTAATGCGTACATGTTAGAATTATCACGCATGCTAACAATACCTCTGCCAATTAGTTTCCCATTTTTATCGCCTGCCTATCATTTCCTCTCGTTGGGAGTGCTCTGTACACTCCTGTAACCCTTCAGACTGACAAGTGTTGAATACATCTGGTTATCGTTGCACACGATCGCTTGAGTTAGGTTTGCTGTAACTGCGAGCACCTTTGCTGAGTTGGAGATTTTAACCTAAGTAGCAGCTTCCCCAAAAAAGAAACTAACCAATAGAGCTATGCATTATGGTTCACATTATTTTATGTTGTCAACATATATATGTAATATTCCAATAGTTTGTGAAGTGCCCCGGACGTGTTATTATTTTCATTTTCTTATAGCTACAGTTTAGATCTGCGCGCGTCCTTATTTTTATCGTTCTGCAAGTCGTAGTGATTTACTACCTCAACAAAAAAATTGCTGACTGTGATGACACTAACGCGTGACAAAATCAAGTACGTCCCTAAGTACACTTCATTGTCACCGTAGACTGTCTATATAAGTATCTAGCGGTAGCGGCCTCTTACCTTGCATGTACTCCTAACTATAATACTTATACTAGCTTGTCCATGTACGTATTGGAGATATTATACTCGCCGCCTGGGTTCCTGATTACCACGAGGATTCGATTAGAGATTGAAATGGTTAATTGTCATTCTAGAAAATCACGTGCCGAGGAAAGCAGAGAGCGGCGTCTGCGTGAACCAGGAGCGTTCCCCGCGCGCGCGTGTGTGTTGTTGCGATTACCAGGAGCGTGCTGTAGATGTGGGATCAAACGTATTACAGCGAGGAAATAGAAACGCTAGTTTAATTTTTCCCCTTTCTCTGTCTGATTACAGCCAACAACCTCCTTCCTCCAGAGTCCGGTCAGTCTCTCCCTCGCATTTTTTTTTTGGTTTTCAATTCGGATATGCAGGTTACTTGGATAGGTTTTGACATCTCATTGCATTCAATCAAGTTTCGCAGAGCTAAGTTCTCTCGGTAATAGTTTGCAGGTCGTCTAGATAAACATCTAATGCACAAAATAACACATTTCTATGGTTACAATCAGGTAATCTATTCTTAGTCCTGAGCACCAGCACGTATCTACCAGAAATCCTGCTCCACCGGAGATCAATGCCACGCTGCAAGAGACACCATTGCTGGAGCAGCAACACGGATAAGAAACACATCTATGAGGTTGGGGATAAGGTAGAGGTTGAAATAGAAGGGGATGTAGGATCGAGCTGAGTCCCTGCTACAGTGAAGTCAGTGGAAGGAGGCGCCGGTAGTCATTTCGTTCACGGCAACTATTATGTTGTTCAGTATCGAGACCTGTAGAAGCAGGGTGACCTTGACATGGACTTCAGGAATGAATACATCGACACTCGACACATGGGGCCAGCCGGGGAGCACTCTTCACTCCAGGAGGTCAACATAGTTTTCCAGATGGAGGACGAGGAGGACGATGACAATGAGGAGGGTGAGGCAGAGGAGGGGGAGGGGAAGGGGGAGGAGTATGACCAAGTGGACCATGATGCTGATATTCGTGGAAAGGTGAGGGAGCCACATGTTCTAGTAATGGTGTTCACAATTTTTTTTGACAGTCATTAATATATTTGCAACATTCCTTGTATCTTTGCAACACTTATAGTGTTTTGGATATGTTCCATGGAGAATCTGATTTAGATAACTATGAAAACTTGTGACGACCCTATATACATCTAGGTCTTAATAACTTCCTTGAAGATAAACCTTTTATAAAACTGTGTTGTAGAGCTTTCTCCCAATGACAGTAAAATAAAGCATCTTTTTGTACTATCAACACCATGGTCAGTAATAACGTCCTCATGTCGTCAGAATTAAAGTTTCTTTTTTTAGTGTTTTCGACATATCTTTAATGCATTAGTAATAAACGAATGGTGGCAGACATATCTACCATGGTATAATTATGCTATGACTCGGATTGTATTACTGCCTGACAATGTCATTAGTTTGTGTTGCGACCTGTTTTTGTTTGAGAATTCCATTTGCTCCTATTCCTGCGACACTACCAACAAAGTCATCATCGCTGCAGACAAAAGGGCGAACATGGAGGACCAGTGCGTGATGCTGCTTAGTGTCTACCCTACCGCTGAGCTTGTGATTATTTGTACTGATAAGGGAGAAATGTGTACCCCAATGGGATGAACAGTGCCACGTTTTGGATTGTTGCAACTGCCGAGAAGCACCTTAATTTTGGCATTTGTCTAAATCTATGCCGTTCATCTAAAAAAGATAGCGGCAGTCCTTTCTCGAGCCTCTCCGATGCAAAGCCTCGGACTTGTGTTCTAGTACTACTGAGTCACTCGCAGCTGCCCTGCCGCTACCGTGCAATGCGCTGGCATGGCGGCATGTGGCTGCGAGCTCACCAAGGCCCTTGTTTGCCGGCCGGTTCGACCATCTCCATTGCAATTCGTTTTAATTGCCACGAGCTCGCCGCGTCAACACGAGCACTCGACCGCTCATGGCAGCAGTCGGTCCTAAACACCACCTAATCATGGTGGAGTCGCTACCGCGTGCCGCTGCCTCCCCTCCCCTTCTCTACCGCGCTGATGCTGCCGCCTCCCTTCATCCACCGCAGGGCCGTCTCTAGGAATTTGGGGGCCCGGTCCAAAATGCAAAATGGGACCCAAATTACTAACCCACTCATCTCTTTTTTCTTTGGTTCAAAATGCAAATGGATTCAAAATGCAAAATACAGCCCAGGCAACCCACTTCTCCTATTTTTGGCCCAATTTGGCCCAGGCGAGAGCCTTCTTCATCCTTCATATGGTTATGTTCTCTCTCTTCGTCCACCATTGTTGACAACGGGAGCTCCCCATCGGGACGCTATTGAATGGTCGGGACCCCAATAAACAAGAAAATGGGAGGGAAAATGGGGTCTGCAGTTGGTTTCCTTTACAGCAGCTGGATGTGAGGGCGGCGGATGGAATCCCGAGCGAGGACGACGGGCTACCACCGAATCTCACCCGAGGGCAAGCAGATCTCCGGCCATTTTTGTTACCTACGATGCCTGCGATTCTGGTGGACGGCAGGTCAGCGTGGGATTTCGGCATGCCCTATCCCTAGGACACTTATGGTTTTTGCAAGCATCCGCGACCCATAAACTCACTCATGCGTTTTATATTGCTAAGATTTATTTCATGCGCTCTATATTCATTGTCTAATGCCTTTTTTCTTTTTTTTTTTTCAAATTGGATATGCAAGTTACTCACTACAATAATTGTGACCTTCTATGACATTTTTCACATGACAATACACCGTTTTGTCATAAAGCGTGTTAGGTTTATGACGTTTTTGAGAAAATTGGATGTTTTATGACGAAAACCAAGATTCATCATTAAATTTGGCCATAAAATCGTCATAAATCAAGACGTCATTATATTATGATGCATAAAAACGTCATAATTGGTAAAAATAAACGTCACAATAGTTATGACAAATACGAATCGTCATTAACCAAATTTCTTATTTGGTGAAGACGCGGTGGGTTTAGCGCTGATCTTTCGGTGAGAGATGGGGGATAACTTCGATTTCGATTGGAGAGACGTTCACGGGCCCGACTACAACCCGCAAGGATGCGCCTTAGCGACCGATACACCAACTCCAACGATTGTTCGCGATCTTGTGGAGCACGATCAACCAAACCACGAGGGTAATTCCTGCAAGCAATCGAAGAACCAGCAAGAACAAGATAAACAAGTAACTCAATTCATCAAGGTGGGGTTCCGAATCAAGTAGTCCGGGCGGTCTAGTCGACTCGCGCGTCTACAAGGAAGTAGCAATGGCTAAACTTACAATCAATCAAAACCCAAACTGTTCTTGGCGGCGGCTAAGGGGTATATGGACGTGGGGAGGACGACCAAAGGGGTGCTGGGGTCGTGCTCCAACCCTAGGACGCGCCCCTAATTGGGCTCAACTTGATACACGGCCCATCGGACCAAAATCTGGACAGAAAAAGGTCTCTGTACTAAATCTGCGATTGCGGGCGACTCCAGATGGATATGGATATGAGACCAGATCCATTGGAAAGTAGATTTGATAAGCTTTCCATGAAGTCCAAGATCGCCCCAATCAGAGTCCGTATGAAGTCGTGGCGGTTGTTGCAAGATGGCGCTGTTCTGCAGTCCGAATCCAACTTTCCAAAACGTGTTGGATTTCATCTCTTTCTTTCCTTCAGCCAAATGTGACGTGGTGGTCTGGTGGAGGACGGTGAGGATACTTGGAATTGGTCCCCAATCAACTTCTTTGGTCCTCCATGCCTTCCATATGCATCTCACACTTTCCTTGATCCATGTAAGCAATTCTGAGAATGAAATTGTACACACATCATGGTGCAGCAGCAATTCATCAAATATTCTAGACATAATCATGATATAGAATTGATTCACCTTTTGTTTAAAAACCATGAACATGGTCATATCCGAGTTGGTGATGTCCTCATCATTCTCCCTTTCTTGGCTGCAAACCGTCCTCGGTTTGGCATCGTGGTTGAAGTAGAGGTATAAATTTTGATCATGTTCTTTCAAATACAATGCAGAAACTTCTACTAATGCACATTGCAGCAAACCTTGCTCCCTTTCTTGAAATTGACCTGTAACTTATATCCAGTAGAAGAGAAACTAGATATAGTGTTGTTAGCTTGAATGCAAGTCATCATTTGATCTCTCGAGGACTCCATGCAAGGTGTTTTCAGTTCTGAACAAATATATACTCTATGCACCATGCATTTATCGTTCGCATTATATTTGCCAATTGCATGAAAAAAACAATGATCCAAACATGGCAAACCAGATTTCTGATATAATTCTTTCACCAAACTATTCAGGTCACAAAGAACATCAATTCTATATAACCTAAACAATTTAAAGAAGATATGATCTTCAACTCTTTTTTCTCACTCTCAATGCAATGAAAACATCTAACTTCAGCATGTGTATCATTTTCAACAGATATAAGTGAAGCACATTCATGAACTAGTTGTGTTGTGGATATAAGTGAAGCATGATCATCACACAACTCTTCTTTGTCACAAGCAACAATATAATCATCTTGTAACAAAGGAAATTCAGCAGTAGCATCCACTAATGATTGCTCCAAACTAGGAGGAGAAGTGGATAAATTCAACACCAAATCATTAGGTTCACATGGAGCCACAATTAGTTCTTGTGCCTCCTCATTCACATGTTCTGTTTCAGCACAAACAAACGTACCTTTTTCTTCCTCTTTTCTTTGATGGGTATTCATCCAAATCATTATTGTTCTGCCCAAGGTTAGTCACAGTAGAAAAACGGAACAAAAGGCATCACATCCATAGAATTTTTCTCATGACAAGAGTATAAAATTTCAGGTTCCTCTCTCAAAGTAGTAGCAAGCTGAATCTCAATCTTGGAAGCAAGCTCAATCAAACAAGAGAGGGAATCATATGTTTCATGTTTAAGGATGTCCTTAATTTCAATATTAAGCCCTCTCAAAAATCTATTCTCAATAGCTTCTTCACATTCTTCTAAACCACAACGCAAGATACGAGATTTTAGATCATGGTAGTATACCTCAACAGATTTATCACCTTGTATTAAACAATCTAATTTTGCAAGCATATGATCAGCATAATATTCAGGAACAAAATCTTCTCTAAAAATTCTTTTCATAGCCTTCCACGTTTTAGGAACTTTATTATGTCTACATAAGTGCATCCACAAAGTCAAAGCATAATCAGTTAAAATAGTAGACGCAACTTTCACCTTTTGCTCTTCAGGCAAATCTGTTTTATTAAATTCTTTATCTACTGCTAGCTCCCAATCAATATATGCCTTGGGATTATACTTACCAGCATACAAAGGCAAGTGCTGAATGATATCCTGAATATGAGGGCGTACTTTGATCATATCAACAATCTCCGTATCGCCTGCCACGATTAGATGAAAACAAGGAACACACAAACAATATGTATTCTAGGATGTGGTTGGTGTTATTCCCTCAATCTCAAGTTGTTTCAAACAAGCTCTTACAAATTCTTACCTGCTCAACAGGAGGCGATGGCAACCAACAAGTCGACAACCGTGAAAGAAAGTGTATCGGTGCCGCAGCAACAAAACCTGTCAAGCTATAGTCGGATATGTCGAGCTATAGGTGGGCTGAAAATAATGCACAAGGAAATACTAGCACCACATTAGTATAAAAGCAAGCTGAGTAATTGTTCAACGGTGGTACGGTGCTGGTCCTAGCCTAGACCGTGCTAGAGACGCGAGCCTAGACACAAAGGAAGCGGCACACACCGGAAACAAGATCAGCCCCTTTCTTTCTCTTTTCCTTTTCGTTTTTCTCTCTTTTCTTCTCTTTTTTTCTTTTTTTTTTTTTTTTCTTTTTTTTTTTCTTTCTCTTCTTTCTGCAGGGCAACCTCAAAACTGAATATAAACTGAATATGCACAAAGGAAGCCAACTGAGCACACACTATTTATTTTTCAGGATAGAACAACGATATAGCAGCAGAAGGTATCTGTAGTAAAAATTGATTGCGTGCAGCTCCGAACAGATATTGATGTGCGACCAAAACCAAAAGAAAGTAGACTTGATAAGCTTTCCGTGAGTGCTAGAACACCCCAATCGGAGTTCGTATGTCGTCGTGGTGGCCGTCGCAAGTTGGTACTGTTATGCAGTCCGAACTGCACGTGACAAGAATTCGAAACTCTAAAGGACTAAAACTAAGACCAGCAACTTGACACAAACCGATGTAACCAAAAACTCAACAAGCCTATCTAAGCAGCAGTAGCAAAAGGCACAAAGGGTTTATAGGATTATGGTAAACTAATTAATTTTTTTGGCTGTTTTTGGACGATAGGAAAAAAAAATTCAGCAAAGAACGATAAATCTCTCACCAATCAACCTTGCTCTGATTACCAAATGGTGACGACGCGGTGGGTTTAGCGCTGATCTTTCGGTGAGAGATGGGGGATAACTTCGATTTCGATTGGACAGACGTTCACGGCCCGACTACAACCCGCAAGGATGCGCCTTAGCGACCGATACACCAACTCCAACGGTTGTTCGCGATCTTGTGGAGCACGATCAACCAAACCACGAGGGTAATTCCTGCAAGCAATCGAAGAACCAGCAAGAACAAGATAAACAAGTAACTCAATTCATCAAGGTGGGGTTCCGAATCAAGTAGTCCGGGCGGTCTAGTCGACTCGCGCGTCTACAAGGAAGTAGCAATGGCTAAACTTACAATCAATCAAAACCCAAACTGTTCTTGGCGGTGGCTAAGGGGTATATGGACGTGGGAGGACGACCAAAGGGGTGCTGGGGTCGTGCTCCAACCCTAGGACGCGCCCCTAATTGGGCTCAATTTGATACACGGCCCATCGGACCAAAATCTGGACAGAAAAAGGTCTCTGTACTAAATCTGCGATTGCGGGCGACTCCAGATGGATATGGATATGAGACCAGATCCATTGGAAAGTAGATTTGATAAGCTTTCCATGAAGTCCAAGATCGCCCCAATCGGAGTCCGTATGAAGTCGTGGCGGTTGTTGCAAGATGGCGCTGTTCTGCAGTCCGAATCCAACTTTCCAAAACGTGTTGGATTTCATCTCTTTCTTTCCTTCAGCCAAATGTGACGTGGTGGTCTGGTGGAGGACGGTGAGGATACTTGGAATTGGTCCCCAATCAACTTCTTTGGTCCTCCATGCCTTCCATATGCATCTCACACTTTCCTTGATCCATGTAAGCAATTCTGAGAATGAAATTGTACACATATCATGGTGCAGCAGCAATTCATCAAATATTCTAGACATAATCATGATATAGAATTGATTCACCTTTTGTTTAAAAACCATGAACATGGTCATATCCGAGTTGGTGATGTCCTCATTTACCGCGTCTCACCATTTGCTAAAAAATTATGACAAATTTGAATCGTCATTACATGGCCCACTTGTCAACCATCAGTCACGCGGATTTTTATTTGAAAAATAAAAGAAAAATGTAATTGATAAAATGTGAGTTTTTGTTGAATAATTTTTTTACATCATGTCAAGTGGCCCACCTGTGGTTTGGTCCCACAACATGTCAAGTGGGACCCACATGTCATGTTTTAAAAAAATAAAAATATTGCAAGTAATGCTAGAGATTAAGCACAAGAGCACTAAAAAGGCAACAACCCTAAAAAGCAAAATATGATTTGAGGTGGGACCCAAATTTTAGTTTTTTAAAATATATAAGAAAATGTAATTTGTGCTTTTTAAAAAATAAAATTTGTGCTAAAAATATTATTGATGCATTCATGTTGGAGTAGTTTGCAGTAGGGATTTTATTGTGTTGAAAATGTATTTAAAATTTCGTTAGAAAACATTTTTGTTTGAGGTAGAAAATAGGAGAGGAAAGAGAAATAGAAAAGGAGAAAGAAAACCCCGGACAGATCATGGGCTGAATCTTACTCCCCGGCCCATTCCTCTTCTTTTCTTTTTCTTTTCTTCTTTTCTTTTCCCACTGGGTTGGCCTCCTTCTCTTTCTTCCCGCGCGGCCCACTTTCTCCTCCCTCTCGTAGCCCATGCCCGCGCCAGCCCAATTGGCCCACCAGAAAAAGAAAACCCTTTCTCCGTTTCGTGGGCCGCACCTTTTCTTTTCCTTTCCTGCCGGCCCACTCCCCTTTCTTTCTTTTTTTTTCCCCCTTGCGCCAGCCTTCGGCCCAACTCCACTCCTCTCTGGCCCAGCACCAGCCCAGCCCGGACTCCTCTCACCGTGCCACCGACATGTGGGCCCCACCTGTTCTTCTCAAATTCTTGGCCCCCAGCTCTTTTTCTCAATTTGATTCATTGCTGAATTTTGAAAGTTGTATATATTTCGCATACGAAGTCCAAATAACCTCTTTTTTTCCTCCACGTTGATAAAAATATTATCTACCCATTTGCAGAATATATAGAACTATTTTATATGATATAGCTGTGCCGTATTCCAAAATAATTGTTGGTTATTTTTTATCAAAATTTTGTTATTTTTGTAAATCTCGAAAGAAAATGTTTCTGGACTTGAAATTTTGTGGAGATGGAGAATTGAAGCACCTCTACACAAGAGAATTTGGTTACCATTTTTTTGAAGCTTTTGTTGAGGACATTGTTCACTTATGGTTGAACTTAGGTGATAGTTTCATGAGATGTGTCTAGAGTTGTCCACTTTGAACATACTTTGGTGGATTTTTTCAAAAAAATTAACAAAAAATCCCATGGGTTTAGGTTGGCATGGAACAACCACAAATCAAAAATCAGCTCAAAATTCGTTATATTTCGCGAGATAAAATTTGACAAAAACAATTAGAAAATGCACTCATGTCTTCTCTTTTTATATCTCACGAAGTTTGTTGCAACTTCGGGTGGAATTTGGTAAGAATGTGTATCTGGTCGATCCAAATGAACACTAATTTTGGTGGAATTTTTGAAAATTATTTTTATATGTATCATTTTCAAAATACTAATTGTTAATCAATCTACACAGCTCTGAAGTTTACCCATGCCAAATGACGTGCTCTGAAAATTATTTTTATATGTATCATTTTCATATGGCGTGTGACTGACACGTGGCTGAGGCGACTGCAGCCACGACGTGCGCGGTGGCGGCCGGATCCGCCGCCATCCTCTCCGGCCTCGCTTCCGCCTCCGCCCTACCGGCCACCTGCGGCACCCCGGCAAGGCGGCACGCCTGGCGATGCCGCGCACGCTGCGAGGCGGCCTCGGCGGCAGCGCCCCTTCCTTGGGCGGATCCGGCGGTGGCACCGAGGAGATCCGCCGTGCCACCGAGGAGATCCGCCGCGCCGCCACCGCACCCGAACTCCAGGTGAGCTCCCTTCCTCTCTCCGCACCTCCCCTTCCCATGCCCATCGGTTTCGTCAGAATCCATCGCCGCCGGATCCCGTTCCTAGGGTACGGCGTCCAGTTCTCGTTCGTGAATCTCCGTGTCGTCGTCTGGAAGAAGTGTAGTTTGAGCTTTGTTCCATCTCGAGACATGTACACATGTTTAGGTTTTTTCCGACGCGAATTTCCACGGGATGGGTTCGTAGGTTAGTTTTTTTCCTTTTTGTTTCGGATCCCGTGGCTTGGGCTCGTGCAACTCGTTATAGTTCCTAGGAAAATAATCATCGCTGCTGGTTCTTAGTGGGATTGTGAGGTTGAATCCCTTGTAATCGTTCATAGATAGCTTCCTTTGTTGTGTTTGTCACTGCCATTCGCTGCCGCTTTCATCTCAATGTTTGCTTGCTCTTAGATTGATGTTCTGAATCTCTCGGAAATGGATGCTTTACTGCTGAAATGCCGAGATCATTTCAATTTGCTCGAAAGTAAAATATAGCTGTCACCATAGCATACTGTTCTTGTTCAGTAGTGTACCATCACGTTTTGTTTCTTCAATGCTGAGCAATAGTCTGTGCTACCATGCTTGCTATGTGTTCAACAGATTGCCTCTACGAAAGAAGCATTAGTGTCGTCCATCAACTCTCCTTTTTTTCTCTCTCTCGCGAGATATGAAGTAAATTCTAGCTACTGGCCATGTATGTTTTCTGTCAGTTCATATCTTCTGTTACATACATGATGATATTATATTTGCAGTACTATTTCAGGCAAAGTGCTTCTGACTAGCTAGTGAATACAAATAATCTGTACAGAGCACATTTTCAGTAATAATTGACTCATTGATGTCATGATGTGCTCTGAGAAGTCATGATTAGTTCTCGTGTAGCTTGGTTGCTCATGTAGACAGATGCACCTTGCAGCCATGTCATATATTTTCTTCTGTTATTTCTGTTCCTTCACTTTTATTTGCTTGAACTGATTCTGGCGTGATGATTGTTGAAGGCCTAGCTATCTCAGAGCCGGATAGAGCCTGTGTGAAGAACCCTACAAGGAAGCACCTTGATCATGCAGCTCCTGCGTGACAACTTGCACTACACCATGACACACTTTTGGCGACGGTGAAGTGTAGGGAAAGGTAGTACATCACTGGCTAATTATCTGTTGGTAAATGTTTATTACTTTTGCTACACTTTATCTGTTGGCAATAGTCTAATAAGGCAACTCGTTATCTGTCGGCGTTGCTCTGCACCTCTTCCCAACAAAGAAACTGTGGGTATTGCTTTCCACGTCAAATTATCTGTCGGCGCATCCTCTTTGTATAAACTTCCAATGTGTCGGCGTTGCTTCATGGGTTCAAACTAACCCAAAAATCGTTTCGCCAAGGCCCAGCCCAGTTGCTAACCCTAACGCACCGCGCTTCTGCTACTACCCCTCCGCAGCCGCAATCACTCCCAAAGTCTCCCAACCGGCCGCAGCCAGTAGACCATCACCGCGACGCCGCCGCCGTCCCCTGCCCCCTCCCCCCTTCCACTTGCTGCGCCACCGCCAGTAGCCGCTGGCCAAAACTGGGGTGCCGGCGCAAAACCAAGCCCCACTACGTGCTGCCGCTACCAGCCCAGCAGGCAACACGCCGCGCAGAAGCAGCAGGAGCACTGCGCCGCCGTCTCGGCCACGCGCAGGTGAAGCAGGAGCGATGCGCCGGTCCCGTCGCCAAGGCGCCACCAACAGCTTCCTGCATCGCCCGCTCAACTGCGCCCCATCTGGATCTGCTCGGCCAGCACCTCCGTCGCCCACGAACACCAGCCTCCAGCTCCAAACTCAGTCGCCATCCAGCACCACGTGAGTTCAGATCCCACACCGTATCAACTCAGCCAGACGCCGTGTCAATTTCTGGTAGTTTTTTCTTCAGTCGACGTTTTGTCTTCGATTGTTACAAAAAAGAATTCCAGCTGCTCGTTTGAAAATGTGCGCTCTGTAGATTTCAGCCACATGTATGTTTTCTGGGGCCGTGTACATTTAGAAGTCGTCTAAAACATGGTTTCAATTGCAGATGCCTCTAGGGGATTGTATGTGCAGATACCCATGACTGACAAATTAATCTACATTTTTTGCTGTCTAGATGCTAGGGAACAGATTAAGCAAGATGTCCATTTCTATCACTCATCAACTGTAGTAAGAGGAAGCACGATTGGAAGCCCGTGTTGCTGCATCAACCATTCAACAGCTGCTGGTATGTTTTTTTTTTTTTTATTTTCAATAACCATGCTATGATATTGTTTAGTAATTCAGCCAGCCATCACTACTTTGATGAGTATTCCTGTTCAATTAATTTTGTTCTCTTCTGCCATGAAGTGCGTATACACATTGTTTAATCACTAGGGAAATCTGTGTTATCAAGACGGCTATTCATAATGAATATACGCTAGTCTAGTAAGCTCTTCAGAATTCATTTTCCTGAGTGGAATTCTACATGCAAATGCAGAGATTTCATAAATGAATGCCTCTCTTACATTCTCTATCACAAAGAGTGAGTAGATCTGATTTTTTCTGGGTTTACTTCCTGGCTACATCCTTCCAGTTTGTTTCAGAAATTCTGTGATGTTCAGTTCAGGCTGCTTCACATACTTTTGTTTAGAGTAATCAAGTACCACCATTATGCTGAAAAACAACAAATTAATGCTCAGTTCTTACTCCTTGTTAGGTGCTTGTGTCACTGATGAAGTATGATAAGAAGTCATTGGGACAGTCAAAAGTTTAAAGTTTTTTCTAGTGGAACACTTTTCTGAAGAGATAGCTTTGTGGCTGCAGGTATGACTCATAATTTGCATTATTTTTTTATGATAGGACTTCTGGACAACATTCCAATATGCTGCTGATGGTCACAACTTCTTGCTCTATGTTTCTGATGGTTGATTTTTCCTTGCTCATCAACAATATGTCGAGGTGCACCATTTTCTGAGTGTAGAATATTTATGCTTAGATTACTTCTGCATTTGCCACTGTCATGAAATTACTGAAAACTACATGTTGATGTTCCTCAAAATCAGAATAGATTGTTTTTTGTGCATCGAGTGATGATAATTCACCTTGTGCTCCAAAAAGTTTATGTTTAGATCACCTTGTGCTTATCTGTTTCATTATTTTACCAACTGCAAAAAGTTTATGTTTGGATCCCCTTGTGCGCTGATACTTCTTTTCCTTGTTAGACACTTAGCAGGCAACAAGGTTTACAAGTACTCTGGAATTGCAACCTTTTTTGCACCAAACAAGGAGAGTGTCACAAGTATTTTGGAGGGACTACATTTTGTGATGCAACCATGGGATCAGTCAGAAGAGTACTGAACTGCATAACAGCTGGCGGCATTAGTGCTACTAGGTACATTTGTACTTTAGTGATTGTTGGTCCAAAAACTCATGTCATGACCTCTTAGTGCTAGAATATATGTGGATCTTAGCCTTGTAATATTGAGCCATAGATGGATATGAACACAGCTATTACCTCCGATGGATATGTACGTTTATATATTGAATTGGAACTGTTTGAGTTTTGCAAGTCCCTGGCTATCATGTACTGTAGCATTTCTTCATGATTTGTGGGTCTATTTGTATTAATATTTCATTATATTTATGATGTGGTATATGCAATTCCCGACAGTTTACTTGCATGCAAAGGCAATTGCTGCTCTGGTGGTGGACACAAGATTGGGTCACAGGTTAAGTGTCGGGAAAAGTAGATAACTGTGGGCGAATGTCTACTGTCGGCGATTATATTAACTGTCGGCAAAGGTATTAACTGTCGGCATAGGGTCAAAAATGAACTACAGATTATCTGTCGGCGTAGGTAATAACTGTCGGCAAAGGGTTTCCCGACTGCTTCTACCGCGACTATTTTTTATATGTCGGGAAAGCCTTTGCCGACACATTTTATGTCGGGAAAGTGACTTTTGCCAACAGTAGAGAGTGTAGGCATAGGTTGGTCATGGTGTAGTGTTGACCCTATGGACATCTGACACCAATGTAAGTTTCCTTCAGCTTTCTTGGTATTTATTTTGTGCATGCATGTGATGGTTGGCATCTAACCTTAGTTATTATCCTGCAGTACTCATGCAAATAGCCTTTTTTACATAGTGTTGAACTGTTCCCGGTCATTTCAACTTGAACTAGAATTATCGTATCAAGATCAAGAGATGGCATATGATTTTGCTAAGTAGTGTCGTAAAACAGAAATAATTTTGATTGAGCTGTGACATACGTATTGCTCATGTTAGTTATTTTCTCCCTTTTGACTCAGAGTTATTCAGAAGTATTGTCTTGTTCAGATTTGTTCAGAGTTATTTTGGTGGTTAATTTGCTGCCACACTACTATGCCCTATAAATTTATTTCTTTTCTCACTTTTGGTTGTTTTGCACGGTGCTATAAATTGCTTGTTTACTTTGACTTAAGCTTTGAATTGCTTGCCATTGACGACCTCTAATTTTTTGTTGTGATGATGCCAGGAAGTAAGGGGAAAGAGAAAAGGAAGAAAGAAGGGATGGAGGGAGTGAACATCGAGAACAAAGGGCTGATGCTTATATCTGACTATGCCTACTCTTAAGGATTAACAAGAGTGAGATCTCATTAGCACTAAGGAACTGGTGATTTGCTCTATGTTAATGTAATGATTGACTGATGCTGTGTGATGAGACATAATGGGCTGTATGTTGAATGTCTCTTCGTGTAAATGTGGTCGGCCCACAATATTGTTTGTTTGGTTTTTTGTGATGCGAAGAAAAGTGTCACAAAATTAATAACCCAAAAAATGGCCAAAAGTTTGAATTAAGCGGGCTGGAAGTAAAATGGCCTGCTAACTAAGCAGGCCGAAAGTAAAATGGCCTGATAATTAAGTGAGCCGAAAGTAAAAAGGCCTGCAAAATTAATGGGCCGAAAGTAAAAAGGCCTGCGAATTAAGCGGGCTAGAAATAAAATGGCCTGCTAATTAAGCGGGCCGAAAGTAAAAAATCCTACGAATTTGGTGGGTCGAAACTTAAAAGGCCTGTGAAATTAGCGGCCGTCGAAAATAATGGGCCAAAAAACCGGCCTGCTAGGCCGGCTCCGGTCCAGCGGCTCATGACGAAAAACACAAATGTCATTAATTTTAATGACAAATTTGAGGTCATAAATAGTTTAGGACATTTTTGAGAGCATCATAAATGTTTATGACATTTCTAGGGAACGCCATAGATTTACGAAGAAAAAGAAAAAATGTCACAAAAGGTAATTAGCTACGCAACTTCTATGACAAAATGATTTTCGTCACGGTTGCGTCATAAAGAGTAGGTTGTGATGAATTTTAGACTTTTTATGACAAAAGTAAATCGTCATAGAATGTCAAAATTGTTGTAGTGACTTGGATAGATTTTGAGATCTCATTGTATTCAGTCAAGTTTGTGTTGTGTCTACGCTTTATTTCCATGCGGATATAAGTTCTGTCAATAATATTTGGAAAGTCATCTAATTAAACATCTAATGCACAGAATAACACATTTTTATGTTCAGAATCAGGTAATCTATTCTTAGTCCTAAGCCCCAATACCCAATACTTAGCCCCAAATCCCCGCTTCACTGGAGATCAATGCCACGCCGCAAGAGACACCATCGCTGGATCAACAACAACAAGAAGAAGCAGATCTATGAGGTTGGGGATAAGGTAGAGTTGCAATAGGATGGGATGTGGGATTGACCTGGGTCCCTGCTACTGTCAAGGCAGTAGAATGGTGTGGCCGCAGTCTTTTTGGCCATGGCAACTAATATGTTGTTCAATATCGAGATCTGCAGAAGCAGGGTGACCCCAACATGGACTTCAGGAATGAATGCATCAATTCTAAATACATGAGGCCGGTCGAGGTGCACTCTTCACTGCAGGAGGACAACATAGTCTCTCCATATATCTGCGTTGTGCAGTATGACCAGGTCGAGGAGGAGGATGAGAAGGTCGAGGACGAGGAGGAGGGGGACCCAGGAGGAGCGAGAGGGGAAGGGGAAGGAACATGGCTCGGTGGATATTTCTTAGTAACTGCATTCCACTCAACTCACATGATGTACGATATTTCATAACTTGGAGGCTAATTTTTTGTGTCAGTATACTTCTAGGAAACGACTAAGCTCCTCTGATCAAATTTCATCCAATGGTGACACATAAAGAAATGATCCTGAAGTATCTGCGACCCAAAAGGCACGTAATGAACACCGGAGCAAGACACTATATTAGCCGAAGGTTCTAAACATGCTTCAGTATCTAAACTGGAAAATTCTTCATCGGCATTGAGCAAATCACTAGCAAGCAATAATAATCGGGATTCCCGTTCTCCGTTATCTGGTCAGAATTGTTCAAGTGCCATCACGCTGTGTTGCACATAATAATGCTGGGCTATGATTTGTCTTCTTTGTTTCCCCAGGACTATCAGGGCATCTGATAACATATGGTTTAAAATTTATTTTGCCGGAACTATGTTAATCTATTGTGTCATCATAGTAGAAAGTCCCTAATTATTGCAACATTGCAGATGGTGAGTGTGTCACAGTAGCTGAAGCAATACTGATCCAACGCAGCCGTCGCGCATGCTATCGCCGTGGCTGAGGAGGAGGCCATCACGGAAAAAGAGACCTGTATTGCCGTCAATAAAGATGGGGCCATTGCGTGTGCCATCGCCAAGGATGAGGGACATGACGTAAGGAAGCGCCTGGCGGCCGAGGGGAGCATGCCGGATACAACAGCGATGCTTCTTCCATCGACTGGGATGCCCTTGGCTACCCGATGATGATAATGATGTGCAGCCCCATAGTCGAAGAGGACAAGGACCGAGTAGATTCACTATTTATTTGGATATTGAGTGTATTGTACTTTTTTGGATAATTAGTAGATTGTACTTTTTTTGGATAATTAGTAGATTCTACTATTGAATAGCATAGCTATGAAGCCCTTGTGAAATGCAAAACATTGCAACATACTCCCTAGTGAAACTCCCTAGGAATTCCACATTAGGGTTTCACTTTGATATGTACTTCATGGCATCATTCGCAGTTCCGTTTGTAGTTTGGTTCGATCGGTTCATTTGTGAGAAATAGAATACTTTGCTCGCCAAGAAAGATGCTAAACCTCGTTTGCTTCGTTGGATTCTTTACTCCAAGAATTTGATCTTGAAATTAAAGATAAGAAAGGAGTGGAGAATTCAGTAGCGAATCATTTGTCACGTATGCACATCACTAACATGCAGGAGCTGCCGATAAATGATTTTCTACGAGACGACATGCTACTAAAAGTGACGGACTCTTACCCATGGTACGCCAACATCATTAACTTCATGGTGACCGATTACGTACCACCTAGGGAGAACAAGAAGAAGTTGATATATGAGACCACCGTCACCTATGGGATGAACCGTACCTCTACAGAGTTTGCTCTGATGGTTTGTTGAAAGATGTGTGCCAACAGCCGAAGTCACCAAGATAATTGAAAAATGCCATGCAGCACCATGTGATAGACATTATGGTGCATTCCGAACACAAGAAAAGATCTGGCAAAGCGGCTTCTTCTGGCCAACTATGTATGAAGACTCAAAAGAATTCATCAGAAGATGCAGAGCAGAAAACTAGAGGCATTACTGCTCGTGACGCAATGCCCCTCACATACAACTTACAAGTGGAACTATTCGACGTTTGGGGCATTGATTACATGGGACCTTTTCACAAAGTCCTATGATTGCGAGTACATCTTGGTAGCTGTTGGCTGTGTATCAAAATGGGGTAGAAGCAAGGCCATGCCGAGCTGTTGACTCCAAGCACTCATATAGGATGTTCCAAGAGGTCATCTTCCCTCGATCGCTTTAGAACACCTAAAATGGTGATAAGTGACGAAGGGTCTCACTTCATTGATATGACCTTACAGAGCTTTTTGAGAGGACTTGGAGCCAGAAACAACATAGCAACTCGATACCACCCTCAAACAAGTGGCCAAGCAAAAACATCAAACAAACAAATGAAGAAGATTATGGAGAAAACGGTCATTGAGATGGGGAAGTCTTGGAAGCTGAAGCTACCCGATGTACTTTGGGCATATCGAACTGCATATAATACGTCGATTGGCATGTCGCCCTACCAACTCGTGTACGGTAAAACATGCCATTTACCCGTTGAGTTGGAACATCGAGCATTCTGGGCAATAAAGAAATGGAACATGGATTTGGAGGAAGCCGACAAGAAAAGAAAAATACAAATATCCAAGTTAGAGGTATGGCGAGACAAGGCTTGTCACAATTCCTTCCTATACAAAGAAAGAACAAAGCGCTGCACGATCGGCGATAGACACAAGGAATTCAAGCAAGGAGATAAAGTGCTATTATTTAACTCAAGGGTAAAGCTCTTCGGACATGGAAAACTAAAAAGTAAATCCATTCACCGTCATCGACACGTCGCCACATGGAGCAATCACACTCCAGAAGACGTAGGTAATACATTCAAGGTAAATGGCCAACGATTAAAAATATTCACTGAACCCGAAGAAAATAACGAGATAGACATCATCAATTTGGTTGATTTCCATATCTTTCCATGACCTCTGCCTTGTAATTGTTTGCTTTGCACTGTACACTAGCATTCCTCCTTGCCTAACTAAGCCACCATAAAAATTTGGAGCAATTTGGGGCCAATCTCAGGTTGGCTGACCCCCCTGGTTGGCCGACCCCGCCTGGTCAGCTGACCAATGGAAAGCTCCAAACGGCTCCATTTTTCTTGTTCACACTCCTCTAACTCTTAGGAACAATAATCTCGCTGATTTCGCTTGCTGGAGCAATGGATAACTCAGAGGGTACACAACAAGTCCTATTTAAAGGCTGACCCTCTCACCATTTCTCTCACAACCATTTCCATCAGTCTTGAAAACTTTGGGCCAACTTCTCCATTCACCAATGGCCAGCAACGTGACACCACTCAACATCTCCACCTCCACCACTGAGCTCCTCAAAGAACTAGACCTAGATAACTTCCTCGACCACGTTGAGCCTTCCTTCCGCTGCCTTGCCCAACATAAGCAGGCCCATCGATGAGACCCCTCCCAAAAAGCATGGAAAGGGAGTGGTCTCCAGCGAGAAGACGCCTCCAAGAAAGGACCCCTCTCAAACCCCTCAAATTCAAGGGAATCCATCTTGGAGGTGGCCGTTATGGGAAGGAGCTAGAGAGGCCTCTCACTTCATCGGAGAAGAAGGAAGTAGAGGAGTTTAATTTTAATTTCAATGTTTAGGTTCCCCGAGTTTGCATACCGGCCCAGCATACTTTGTTTCCATCTTTGTTTCAATCAATTTTTAGGAGTAAGGCAATAAGCAAGAGTGGGGGAGCCCTCTGCAGTTTCCTGATATGCACTCAACCGAGGCCCCCCATACCGTAACAAACAGAGCAGGAGCAACCAGCACGAAAAAAATCAGCACCAGAGGGGCCACTGCAAGGTCGGCCGACCCCTGGCTGCTCCCCTCTGCCGCATCTTCTGCCAGCAGGTTGCCCTCCACTCTCACTTCTCTGATCTTCATGATTTCTGAGTCAAATCATCTGTTATAAGTGAATATCAATTAAAATTTGACTCACTAAAGTTTAAATTCCAAAACTTTCCTAGAAAACAACTCAATCTTTAATGGACGGCTTGCACACCTTTTACTCCATGCATCATTACCTGCCATCTGTGGACAATCTTTCAATAGGACCCCATGCTTTCCTAAGTAGTTGGCAGGTGTGATATGATTGGATAAGATGAACCTATGCTTTCACTGCATCGAGTGCTTGGGATTTATTTCATAAAATTACAAACTCATAATCCTGCACTCCTCAATGATCGCTGAAAATTCCTACCAAAGCCAAACAATTTTATTTTGGAATTAGCCTCCACATACGCTGCTTGCTATCATTTTGAGCTTTGTTGACCCTAGTGAGAAAGCATTTCATACTTGCTTGATCAAGATCACGTACACACCACAACATGCTTCACTCCTACACTGGGAGCTTGCATCTATCCATCCATCCACCAAAATAAATACTACACAAAAATATGTTGATTCATTCTCTCTCGATCCAAACACCAAAGCGAGACATGGCCATGCAAAGAGTAAAAGAAAAAGGAAAGCTCATAAACCAATGAGCATGTTAGAAAAAGAAAAGAAAGAAAACAAATATAAAAAGAAAATAAGCATGAGCCATGTCCTCACAAAAAGAGATCAAAAGAGAGAAAAACAACACGGAGAACACCACATTCATCCACACACATGCACATCTTGATCCGCTTGTATGACTTGATTTCTCCATGGATCCACTCTGACTTTGCAACATAGGTGATGCAAGCATGCCCTTCTCATATCCCTACCCAAAGTTCCACAGAAAGCCTGTAGAGGTAGGATGAGAAAAAGGCAATTCCTAGGCTTGGTAAGGAATCATACACCATGAGTGATCTGAGAGGATCATTTGAGGAGTAATGGCTATGTTTTTCATTTGAAAATCTTGCAAAACCCCAAGTATCTCAAGCAGGAAAGCTACAAGGAATCTGATCATGATCGTTCCTCTTTTCTACCACCGCCCAAGGATGCATGGTAGACACTTCAAAAGTCCACAGGTATATGGTATGGCTTGGAATAACTTGTATGAATGTTTTGTTCCATGAGGGTTGTGCTCTCGCCTATCGCTCTTACTCTACTCGAGACGAGCAAAGAGCTAAGTTTTTTTTTTTTGTAGGAAAGAGCAAAGAGCTAAGTGTGAGGGAGCTGTTGAAGGCTCTTAAGTACCACTTTGGACCGTCAAGTACCTTCATCGAAGAAACCAAATGAGGCCACAAGTAGAAGTAGGCCCATTATCTAACCAATTCCACTAGTTGTGGTGAATTTATGCATGCAGGTCCATTAAGCCCATAAAAGAGGGAAAACAATAAGGAAACATGAAGAAAAGCTTTTCCTGAAAATCCTCCAAAAAGGGAATTAAAGATGGGCCCATAAACACTTCCAAATTAGCCCAAATTCCCCGAGGCACCCCAGAACCAAGTCAAGAATATTTCATAGGATATACCAGAGAGACTGGGACCAGGAGGTGGCCCTTAGGGGTCGGCCGACCTGTTCCTTTGGAGTCCTGGCCCCCACCGCTTTCCAGAGGTCACAAATGTTTAGCATTTGATGTTAAGGCGGTGCATTGCCCGTGGAACCGACCTCAGAATGCTATAAATCAAGGGTACCCCTTCCTCTCCAATACACACAAGAAGAGAAGAGACATTCCACTCCCAAGGGTCTAGAGCCTCTTGTATACTAGTAGAGTAGGGAGAGAGTAGAGTGGAGGGGAGGAGAGTGATGCTCAAGCATTTGTATTTCCTTGTACTCTAGTGGATATTTTCTTAGTAATAGTTCATCGTTCGTTCATAGTTCGTTCGTCGTTCATTCATTGTTCGTCGTTCGTTAGTGTTTGTTCATAGTTCATTCATCGTTCGTCGTTCGTTCGTCATTCGTTCATCGTCTGATCTATTACTTGAGCAAGTATTCATGATATTCTTGGGTTGGTTGTTTATCGTTCATAGCATCCTGATCTTGCAATACCTCCTTATGGGATCAAGGAAGTAAACAAAAGCATAGACGTGATATCTAAGCTGGAGGTTACCTTTGTTTGCTTTGTGCCCCACAGTAATTAGGAGATCGGCGGCATAGATCGGCGGCAGGTGGTGACAGCCCTGTCCGTCTGTGGTAGACCTCACTGTTCGGGTACAAAGTAGAGCTGTAGGCCGGAGTGTGCTGGGATAGCCCAGGCTAACACAGTGCTCGAAGTAAGCAAGTAGAACCTGATCTGTGCTATCATTAGGAAACCATAGCCTAGTGTATCCTCTCTACACGTTATTCTTGTTGTCCTTGGATATATTTAGAAAAGAAGTAGATTACATCCGTTTCTTGGGGAAAACAAATACGATACCATGGAATACTCCTGGGTGAAGTGTTACAACGGTATTCCATGCGCTTGCGGATTTATTCGTGACGGGTCAAAATAGATACAGAGTTTTTTTTTTGCGAGACAGATAGAGTTCTTTGGTTAGTGCAGGTAATTAAATTTTGTAGATCTAAACAAGTATCTAAACAAGTATTAAGTCATATAGAGCGACATATGCATAAACGTAACGCTGTGCCCGTTGGATTTCGAGGACCGCGGCGTCATCCTCGACGACGAGGTCGACACGACCATCGTCTGGCCGCTCGGCCCCGGCGTCAAGCTGCACACAGCGGCACCATACTCTACCTCCCCTACCTCTGCCGCATATTATCTGCTCTATGCATTGAAACACGTACTCCCACATCCACATACAAGTTGATGTCAATCCGGCGTGGCAGCAACTAGCAAGTACTGGAGGTGCTGGATCCGAGCTAGATAGATGCACATGCATTCTGCAGGAGCAGGTAGCAACAAAACATATGTGCATTCGACAGAGATGAGAAAGATAGGAGGAGCCAATAAATCCATCAGGCACATCAGCCGACGAGGGATGCCTGCGAGCCAATCTGCGGTGCTTGACAATTAGGTGTTCCTTGCTCGCCGGATGCTGGGAGGAGAAACTAGCCGAGCCAGACAGTACAGAGTAGATGGCCTAAAACCCTCCTCATACTACCGCCCGAGCATCGATCAGTTCGATAGGGAAAGAAACAAAGGTAAAGGGATAGGAGAAGAAGATTAAAGAAAAGAAGAAGCAGATGAAGCTGACAAGCCTACCTATCACCATCAACAACAATTCAACATCGATGCTCGGAGATGCATAATGAAGAGCATTCTGTGGGTGGCGGACTGCAGTAGCCGACCCATATGACCATCAACATTCTGTGTCAGGCGGTCAGCTACACGCTCGGGACGTTAGGGAAACAGACCTGTTGTACCTAAGTGCGGCTTCTTCGTATGGTACTGAGGGATCAATCGCTATGGAGGTAAAGATTAGAAAGAGAGAGAAGGCCTACTGGTTGTGTGTCGATTGGAGGTAGCAGCTTGATTGCTCCACAGACTGATTATATTTCCACGGTTCATATATATGATGAACTTCTTGATGAGGCATCAGTAAGCACTCTGCAGTCTGCATGACAATGCAGCGATAGGAAGCTTTCCAACGAATTTTGCTTCAGGACATCATATTTTTCAGGCATTCTTAGAATTCTCTAGATACACAGGCAGGGGCAGGCAAGACATTGGAGCCAGGTTTGGGTCGCACACACGTTACTGTCACGACATCAAGTAAGGAGGAGATAATTTTGACTGAATTCATTAGGAAAATACAAAAGGTAGGTTAAAAAAAAATACTCTGGAGCTTACAGCTATTTGAGGTCAACCGCGATATATATATATATGACAAAAAGATATAGCTGGTGGATCGGTGACAAAAAGAAAATATCCAACCTAGGAGGAGCTAAGGTGGTTTTTCATTAAGAAGAAGAAATAGCGGCCAAAAAGGCACCCAATTCGAGAGTAAAGGACCTTGAACCTAGATGGCTACCTCGAAAAAAAAAAACACACACACACACACACAAACACTAGATGGCTAGGGGTGCAATTCCTGGATCGGTGACAAGAGATATCGTGTCACAATGCCATAGAGTTACGGGAAAGATATAGCTTGCTGGTCGAGCTTAATTAGTCCGGACAACTTATCACACGCATGGTAGACGAGCGAAGAGAAAAGAATGATCATCCAATAAACCTCTGCAACTATGGTAAGTAAATTTATTAGTCAAATTTCAAAATTCAGATATTAATCAGAATTATGTTTATAAAGGACATTAATTTTGATGGATTGTTTACATATACTATATGTGAATTTAAGTTGTACAGTGTTCCATAAAATGGAGAGCATATATCTAAAATGTTTATTGGAAAGACATCAAGGAAAACAATGTTCATTCAGTAATAAAATTAGAATCTAGCCGCGCAATTTGCCCGAGGCACCTTGCTAGTTAAAAATACTAGGTAGTACCACACCATATAAATAATTAGTATATACATCCACACACTCAAGGCATGCCATGACGGGCGAACCTACTCGTTTTAACCATGTCGTGTATATACTCTATAAGCTACATACACGTGTTAATTTCCTGACATGTTAATAACCACACGCTCAAGGCATGCAATGACAGCCATATATACTACTGTTCTTTTCTTATGTAACACTCTCCGTGACTCCATGCGGTAAATTCCTGACGGTGTCAATTAAATGACGGTGCCTGGCGTAAGGGCACGAATCTTCACGTCCACTCCCGCCGGCGCCTGCCGGAACTCCATGTCCTCACGCCCAATGACTATCAAAGCCCGGATGCTTGGGCAGTAGACGACCGCCGTGTCGTCGTAGAAGGAAGGTGCTCCGGCACGAACCTGTCTCTGTTTGGATTCCCCGTCGTCATCTTCTCCATGAGCGTGGCCAGCAGCTTCTGCACGATCCTGAGCTCCGCCTTGGGCGCCGGCACGAGCCCGCCTCCGCCCCGCCGCCGGCCGCGCCGGGAACAGAACGTGCAGCGCGGCTGGGTCATCTTCCGCGTCGCCGAGCTTGTAAGCTGTCAGCGTCCGCCCGCCGCAGGTGCCCGCCGCCGGCGGGACGTCCCCGTCGCCGTGGGCGGTGGCGCGCAGAGGGGGGTCGGAGGGAACGACGCGCAGCGCGGGGACGTCGTCCCCGGAGCAGTCGAACGCGAGGGCAGTGGCCCAGTGGACGTGGAAGATTCGCCACTGCTTCTTGGGTGGCGGCGGCGCTTCCTCCGGTTCCTTAATGTTGGCATCCACGACGTTCCCTGCAGGGTCGTCGTGAAACACGTCGTCGACGAACTGGATTTGGTCACCGTGTTTGGCCAGCTGCGTTGAGGTGAGCAGCGCTGCGGCCACCGTCGAGAGGAGCAGCGCTGCGAGGAGCGCGATGCATTTGGCGGTGGTCTCCCCGGCCGTCGGAAGACATCGTGTCTCGCTCGCGTCGATTGACGACAGGCGCAGGCTGGGGCTGGTTTTATCGGTGGGTCTCGACCCGTGTCCGAGTCTCCGAGACTGCACCGGCGTCCCGAGACGTAACCGTATCTGATGCTACTTTTCGCACGATGTGCACAGCCGTCCGATTCGGCACCGGAAGGGCTAGAAAAACTGGTGACTGGCTGCTCGATCGTGTATGAGTATTACCCATCTTCTGTTCTCTGATCTCTTATCTAGAATTGAGAATAGTATGAAAAGAATTTGTACTATATATAGAATCGTCCTGTCTAGGACAATTATGGCGTTGAGTATTCCTCCAAAATGACGTGTGACTCAATCACTGACATGGAGATGCTATCAACACCGTGGACTAAATGCACAAGAAAATATTCTTGGAAGAAATCTGAATATGTTTCTTTGCTCATTAGAACCATCCTTGCTAATATCTCAGTCAGCCTTTTCGGTCATTGGATTTTGATCCAATCACCCAAATTAATTCACTTGTGCAGAAAAAAAGGTTCCATGGAAAAACGAAATTGTTCTACCTAAGAACTAATTGTTCCAGCAGTAAACAGTCCATTGTTCCTTCCGTGCATTTACGATGTTCCAGCGTATGTTTTCATTCTTCCGATAATGTGACTGGGAGATACGAAATCTCAATCGTCTGAGAACGAGCAAATCTCATTTTGTTAAGCTTCACACCACATGTAGGTTTGCTATATGGCTTCCTTGCAATGTGATTTGAGTAGTAGCGACATTCTTATAAACCTCAACATTTTCTAAGGTTTTGGTTTGAGGCAGCAATTGAATTTACTTCATATTTAGTAGTCTATTCCCAAAAAATGTGAATTTTGTTGGCTATTTATTGGTTTATTTCTCAACTATTGCGATATTCTCAAGTAAATTAGATAAGTTAATTGGTTTCCTATTTGTTTTAGCGTTGGGAATGCTTTTGCATTAACCTAATGAATGAATGGCATTTTCCGAGTGACTGGAGCTTCTAAGGTCCTGAAGTATCACGATAGTCGGTAAGAGAAAGCTTTTGAACTAACTTCGAATATATAATTGTAGGCATGTCTCTTGAGAGGCTAAACGAGCTTAAATTTTTTTAATGCAATATGGCACCTAAAATTGTATCAGTTGGATCTTAGCTTCTTTGTTCATGCTAACTGCGTCCAATAGATGCTTTCACTTGGTACCAACAATTGCTTGAACTTATGAAGAGCACTGAGTAAATGTTGCAGTTTACTAGTGTCAACAATATGAGTGTACCATGTTTGAAAAGAGATTCAAATGTTCATAGAAGTTAAAATGCTGACTAGTAGGGGCACTGCAAACTAATATTATTGAGAAATATAAAGCAGAGATTACTTTAATAGAATTAAATTCTAGGTATTATAACTTATATTCCAGGAAGAACATTTTTCTCTCACATACCATACTTTTTTAGATACAAAAACCATTGACATGTTATTTCCTAGGCGGATCTTGACACAATATCTCAACTATATTTTAGTCAATTGGTTCTTAGAGTATCAAATAGTTGTTTATTGCATCAGCTCTCCATCCTATCTTTTGTGTCCATATTTTTATCTACCTTTAGAGTATCAACAATTTAGAGGTTATTTATGTGGTTCGTATTAGGGAGGTATTTCGTAGTTTGATCTTGTAATTTAGAGGCTTCATGACAACCCAACAGTGAAGATGACTCGGATAGGATGGAGTATCATAAGCAATTGAGTATTAAAGATGACTGTCACCAGAGATGTCATGGGATGGACAACTCTTAGGCCCGTTTGGATCCATCTCCTGAACATTTAGCTATCTAAGTTTAGGCAATTAGGATCCAACATGAGCATCTAAACCCTCTTAAAGTTAGCCAGACCGCCTCCTAAACATTTAGCTTCTAGTCATCTGTTAACCAGGGACATTAGCTGGCTATTGTTTTAGTTGGCTAAGTCTAGCCGCTAGACGATGCAAATATGGCCTTAGATAGGAAGCCTTTTATCTTCTTCTAGGTACAATAATAAATAAAAGAGGATTGCGGTTTGTAGACATGTGCACACTTGAGAGTCAGTTCAGGCCCCTATAGCGTGCCAGGTTGAAGTCCCGGTGACTTGCGCTAGGTGCTAGAGGAGCTGAGAACTGGACGGTCCGCTTTTCTAGAGAGTGACTTGATTCACCGGACGGTCCGCTTTGCCAAGTGAAAAAAGCACCGTGAAGTTTTTTAGTACTTATCTAGAGAAGAAGGTGATATGGGTGAATGATGTTTGTGTTCACCGGATAGTCCAATGGTAGGAAAAGAGAGGACCTTATCCTTATAATTGTAACAGTTCAAATTTTGATTTGACATTTTGAGAGGTGATGTATTCACGAGGACGGTCTGGTGCTTGAAGAAAAAGGTCCATCCACTTCAAAGAAAGTAGTATAAGTCAATCAAGACATATTTACATGTTCATTTAGATAATCAGGTGCTTCTACCAGTGGATGGTCTGGTGTATACAGAAAGCGGTTATCACTCCCCTCTAAAACTATATGACGGTGCCCGGGGTGAGAGCACGGATCTTCACGTCCACTCCAACCGGAGGCTGCCGAAACTCAATGTCCTCACGCCCAATATCCATCAACGTCCGGAATTTTGGCAGGTAGACCAGCACCATGTCATCGGTGAAGGGGAGGTGCTCCGGCATAATATTGCGCGTGACCGGATCCCAGACCGCACCCACGAGCATCGCCAGCACCTTCTGCACCATCTTGAACTCCGCCTTGGGCGCCGGCACGAGCCCGGCTTCCTCGCCACCCGGCGACCGCGCCCAGAACAGCACGTGGAACGCGGCGGGGTCGTGGTCCGCGTCGCCGATTCTGTACGCCGTCGGCGCCCGCCCGCCGCAGCTGGTGGCCGCCGGCGACCCGTCGCCGCCGTAGGTGCTGGGCGCCAGCTTGTCGCCGTTGTAGGGAACGGCGTGCACGGTGGGGACGTCGCCGGCGCACTCGAAACGTGAGGAAGGTGGCGTAGTGGACGTTTAAGGTTCGCCAATGCCGGGATGGTGGCCTTTCCGGGGTGTTTTCTGCAGGGTTCTGGAACGCATGGCTGACATGCTTGGTCGCGGTGTCTTCGGCGGCGGCCACAGCCAGTGTTGAGAGGAGCAGCGTTATGACGAGGCGATGCACGCGGGTGGCGGGTCCCCGGCTGCTCGGCATCGTCACGATGCGATGGACGATGAGCGCCTGGCAGTTTTATTGGTTGGTCTTTCGTGAATCCGTGTCCGATCCTGTAAAACGGGTGTTTCAGACGTGACCGTGTCTGATGCTACGTGGCTAGACGGTGTGTTCATTGTTACAGACGTACTTAAGCTTTATCTTAGGCATAACGTTTGCTTTAGCCAACTGTTGAATGATCTCAATTCTCAAACATCACAGGGCGAAAGTTGCATCTCAAAAGATCATAAGACGTATTCCATTAACTTTATCTTATTTTCATATCTCTCGAGCACCTGCTCCCTGGACCAAGCAAGAAGTCACCACTCCAAGCTAACTTATCACAGGCAGTTCTCTCAGAGTCTCTGGTCCATATAGAATTTTGTCAGAGCATCACCGAACGAGCCACAGTTATAGCTGCTAGGTCTGAAGCCCAAGGAAGCTCTCTTCTAGCTCGCTCGCCAATAAATATGGCTTTGTTTACAATGAAAATTGAGTAGGGAGCTGTTGTTAGTAGTCTAACTAGTGCCTAAAATAAGATCTTGTCTGACTTTTTGCATAGAAATCCGAATGATTGGGAGTCGATGAGGAGGTTAATTGAAATGGCGGTTGTTGCATGGCAAGGCATGTTACATGGAGTGGGATGCACAGGGAAAACACTGAACTGATGAATTTGGTGGAATTGGGTTTTCTGCAGACTGTGGTTGTGAAAGTGATGGTAGCTTCCACCGATTTTGAGCAAATGGACAGCAACGGGAGGCCACGGATACAGCCATAAACGACACGGATGAGCCGTCCACACAAACTGCATCAGCGCCTTGACCCCCCCCCCCCCCCCCCCCCCCCCCCCCCCAAGGCTGCAAGGAAGAAGCCGCAGTCGCATTGATGGGCCTTGTAAGCAGAATCCACCTTCATATCTCGACAGATGAGGTCGTGAATAAGAAGCAGTCTACTTGATTGACCTCACCACCTTTCCCTTGTAATCGCTTGCACTAGGCTAATCTGAACCAGCCGTGGAGCTCAAACCAAGAAGCCAAAACTGAAGTTTCAAATTCCTTGGCAATGAATAAGAAAAATGAAGCGTAGGGCTGAATTATACATGAGCCTTTCAGTCAACCATGTGCTATCCCTTTGCTCTAGCAGCTTCAGCATACCTATTATTACTAGCTAGCAAGCGAACTCTGGAGAAAAACCGAGATAACAGATCTTACGCAAACTGGTTAGCTGGTTTGCAACACATTGACAATAGCTACAGTAGACTGGAGAGTTGAGACCCACATGGCTTTAGGTTCTAGCTGATAATAAGTACTTCACTGAAGAGCTATATGATCCGGAGGAGCTGGTGACAAGGAGGTCATCATAATGATGGCCGTCTCATGCAAAGATTTGTACATTTGGTAATTAGATGCAGGAGTGATAAACTCTATTGTTGCCGAGATCAGTGTGGTTTCATCAGTAGAGCTGTAGAGGTGTCTTGTGGAGGCTTCAGTGACGGGTGCAACTATATAGTTACACTACCAAAGCAGGTCACCATCAGACTGAGCTTTTTCATCTCGTCAAGCCATCCAGGCATGCGGTTTTTTTCTTATGCTGGTCTGTGGCATCCAGGCAGCAGCTCGCCGGACAAGAGGCGGTGGGAGACTTGAACAGGGTACCCAACCATGATACATTGGTTGCGTCAGACCTTAATTGATTTTGACGTGACACATGTTGGACCTCCAGGACCTGACCAGCCACCATGTGCACGCAGGCCACAAGCCAAAACGAAACCATGCATCTACCAACTGTCCCTGTCCATTTCCAACATCCAGCAGCATGAGGTAGCTGATCTAGGTCCATATAGTTTGAGTTTCAACACAGTATTGATGCCAGTAATTATGTTGTATAGTAATGTTGTACGATGTAAGATAGCGACTTGAGTAGTGGCTGGTGAAGCACAGCCTTATTGTTTTTAAATGAATGGAGTACAAATCAAGTAGCAAACATTAGATCAAAAGATCATACCTTTACTTAGAACCATGTGCGAGTAACTTAGACTGCGTAGGCTATAAGTACTTGATTGGAGAGCTAGGTATCAGAAGGAGCTGTTGAGAAGGAGGTCAAAATGTAGGCCGTTGCATGCAAAGACATATAGAATGGGAGCGCATGCATGGGAAATACGAGCCCAACGGTCAACTTTGGTGTCTCCTGGATCAATGCGGGTCAGTAGATGTTAAGTTTCCTGTGCAGGGTTCAGTAACGGGAGGCAACACTACCCTAAGAACTGTTGTTTGCCGTCTGTCTGAGCTGGTGCAGCCAGGCTGTCCATGCGCATCGCTGGAGAAGAGTTCGTAGCGTCGTCCTACGCCTGTTGGTCTTCTGCCCTCTCTCGTCGTCACTCGGTGTATCATATTATTTAGGACAAAGTCCACTGGACCCACGTCAGAACGTGGATAAACAAGGGAAAAGATTAGGTGTTGCCACGGATTGCTGTGGTACCGCTACCGTACTTCCCAACACCGGCAGCACTGTAACAAGTGCACAAAAAATTGCAATTGTATTATCAACTGATATTACGTTTTTTGTTGCACCTAAAAGTTTACAAGGTATGGCACCTAAGCGCATGGTAGCACATGAAGTGTTCTCGGATAAACAAACCAAACGACACGCCAGCTGCACGCAGGAGAAAACCCAAACGAAACCATCTCCCAAGCATAATGTGCCTAGGAAAAAAATTTTGCTGAATAAGATATTTTGGGGTCAGCAAAAAACACTATATATCTCAAATTTAAGAATTTCTGTGAATGGTTTAAGTTTTCTAAAAAAATAGCCATGATTTTACAAGAAATTTACTTTAATCTATATATAAAACATCATAATTGCATATATATACAAGGCTTTTTCTGACTAAGTTAAGGTAGTCACGGTTAGAATTCCGGACCCTACCAAAGAATGCAATTTTCTTCCGATGAATCTCTAAAATAATTGTCAATTTTACCCCCAGGTCTCCGGAGTCTCCAGCCTAGTAAGGTCCTGGTTAGATAGAGATTTTCCAGAATGAGGGATCCAATCTTAAAATTTGACACGTAACCGACGTGCCTTCCAAAACAAGGGACTCATTACATCCCTTTTTTTTTTCTCACAACTTATGAAGACAATTTACCCCTGGTGTGTCACGTAGCTTTCGTCTCAACTCAATCGACTTCATGGCCACCCCGATCTAGGGCGGTGCGTCGCCTATCTTATGGTTGATATGGGAACTTTGAATATTTTGGAAACTCGTAAGGAATTTTCACCCATAACAGCCAAACTACTTTTTTTATCTCGTACTATCTTCAAGTTGCGCTACACAGTGGTTAACTTCTAGACGAAAAGGAGCTACCAAGTTCACTCTAAACGCTAAAAATTCTCTCGTTAATTCGTGAAAATAAGAAGAGAAAATTACCTACCACTGCGATTATGAAAAAATTAGTAACAAAACCCTCTAAAAACATTTATAAATTAGCTAAATTTGGAATAATCAAAAATAGCCAAAAAAATACCCTTGCGCCTAGTTCTAAATTACCCATCATGCCATTATGAGTCAAAAATAGCTAAATTCAAAATAATAAAAAAATAACTAAAAATACCCTTCACACCTACTTGAAATGGTGGTGGTTGCATGGCAAGACATGCAACTTACTTGAGTGGGATGCATAGGGAGAACACTGAACTGATGAATTTGGTGTAATTGGGTTTACTGCAGACTGCGGTTCTGAAAGTGATCGTAGCTTCCACCGATATTGAGCAAATGGACAGCAATGGGAGGCCATGGCACCAGCCTCAATAGACACAGATGAGCCTTCCACCCAAACTGCATCAGCGCCTTGCCCACCATAGGCTGCAAAGGAAGAAGCCGCAGTGCAATGATGGGCCTTGTAAGCGGAATCCACCTTAATCTCGACAGCAGGTCGTGAATAAGAAGCAGTCTACTTGATTGATCTCACCACCATTCCCTTGTAATCGCATGCACTATGCTAATCTGAACCAGTCGTGGAGCTCAAACCAAGAATCCACTCCTGCCTAGCCTAACAAAGGACAAAACTGATCAGTTGTTTCAATTTCCTGCAGTCAATTACATGTCATACTGCAGTGGTATACAACATTAGTGGTGAATGATACATGAGCCTTTCAGTCAACCATGTGCTATCCCTTTGTTCTAGCAGCTTAATTCAGCATACCTATTATTGTTAGCTAGCAAGCGATCTCATGTAGCAAAACCGAGATAACAGATCTTACGCAAACTGGTTAGCTGGTTTGTGACACATTGACAATAGCTACAGTAGAGACTGGAGAGTTGACTTGAGACCCGCTTGGCTTTTGGCTCTAGCTGATAATAAGTACTTCACTGAAGAGCTACATGATCCGGAGGAGCTGGTGACAAGGAGGTCATCATAATGATGCGTGCTAAACTCTATTGTTGTCCAGATCAGTGTGGTTTCATCTGTAGAGGTGTCTTGTGGAGGCTTCAGCCTTCAGTGACGGCTGCAACTATATAGTTACACTACCACGAGGCGGTCACCATCAGACTGAGCTTTTTCACCTCGTCAAGCCATCCAGACATGCGGTTTATGTCTTGATGCTGATGTGTGGCATCCAGGCATCAGCTCGCTGGACAAGAGGCGGTGGGAGAGTTGAACAGGGTAGCCAACCTACGATACATTGGTTTCGTCGGACCTTAATTTATTTTGACGTGCCACATGTTGGACCTCCAGGACCTGACCAGCCACCATGTGCACCCAGGACACAACCCAAAACGAAACCATCTTACCAACTGTCCCTGTCCATTTCCAACAGGCAGCAGCATGAGGTAGCTGATCTAGGTCCATACGGCAAACGGCACCTTCCTTTCCCAGCCAATGGTACGTAAGGCAATGGTTGTTATTGAAGATCAGATCAGGGAATACCCTAGGTTTCGGCTTTTTCCACGGTTCCGTAACGGAAGGTTTCGGCTCCTCGCTACATCCCTTCTGCTCCTACTAAGGACGCTGCTGAACCGATACGTCTCCCCTCAATCCTCTTCTTGTGTCGAGGTAGACTAGCTCCTCACTAGGAACGTAGGCCAATACGAATAAAATCAATGGCATGGGCATGAAAGGAATTCAAGCATGGGAAAGGGAACGCCCGGGCAAGGGAAATTCAAGCAAAGGTTTTAACCGACTATCCTCCAATCCAACTGCACGCACTCCCCGCTCGATATCGAAATGCGCCTTTCCATTCTTTCTAGTTCGTCATGCACTAGCTTTTCTCCTATAGCTTGACCTACCCGAACAAGCAAAGAAGAACGAAAGTATTGGAATTATCTTGTTGATTTATGCGAATAGTAGGAATAACTAGAATAGTAGAGTATGAGTTTCAACTTTCAACACAGTATTGATGCCAGTAATTATGTTGTACTAGCCCATCAATCCATGCGATTGCACGGGCTAGCACTTTTATAATATACATACAGGAGAATTTGTAATTTCCCAATGGTCAACACATATGACTTGGAAAATATTTTTGTTGCTTGCAATTGAATATAATTTATTTACTCTTCAAAAACATGAACAATGGCTTCGCCAAGAACTCTTGTGATAGACTGATTTTTAACAATATAATGTTGCAATGCAATGACAATAAACTGAAGGGGTTAATTAGCACATCCTCCTTTGTTTTATTCCCACATAAATATCTTTACTCTCTATACTTAACTGCCATTCCCGCTGTTTTATTAAATTGTTTTACATAATCCGAGCCTGTAGGACATCTCTGTCTACTTAGCAATTATTTTCATATTACCGAAAAGTATTAATTGGAGCTCCATGAAATTAATATTTAATATTTCAGTAAATAGTGCACACCTCCTTATATTTTTCTGGGGTATGTATGGCTGCTGCACATTATTTGGACACAAAGATGGATATCTTTTTCAGAACTACATTGATTGAATACTTAACATTTGAGTAAATAGTGCATAACTAAGTTTTTCTGTGATATGTATGGCTTCTGCACATTATTTTTAAAAGAGATGCATTATGTTTGCAACAGAAGTGGACCACACGCTAAAGGATAACTGTTAACATCCGAAAGTATCAGCAAAATGTCAGGGTCCTCTACCTTAGAATTCATCATGAATTAGCCTCATCTCAATCATTTGTATGTATGCATGGCATTGGCTTGGCAGCAAGGACACATTGTACACACTCCTTGACCTAATGGAAAGATCATTTCTTGTCTAGGACCTTGTGCCTCTTCCAAGCATGGCGCACCTACGTACCTTAATATTTTGAAAATATTTTTTATAAACCAATTCTTGGAATCTGGCAACAATTTTTGAACCATAATTAAAAGGTTGCTTAATGTACCAACACCTTTTAAATCTGTTCAATAATTGACAAAAAAAAACATGTCAACAGTTTTCAGTACATCACATAATTTTGAATGGTCCTATGAGTAATTAACTCCTTAATCTAGTTCCCAAGAAGTCCTAGTGTCTTAAGGATTATTGTACGTTGTCCTATTTGTCTAGTGGCAAATGTGTTGAAACATGTATTCAAGTTGATTTGTCAGACTGCCTTTGACCAGGTACCTTAGTGAATCACTACACCACGGTTCACTTATAGCGACTGATGATCAGACACCAAAACGGCTTTTACCAACATATATATGTCGGTATAGATTTTTACCGACCCACGGCATATGTCGTTATAAGTGGCGTCGGTAAAACTTTTACCGACCCACATGTTTTTAGCGACTGATCGTTCGTTGCTACTTCTAAATCTTTACCGACTCATGGTTCGATGCTACTAATACAAATACCGACTGACAGTCCATCGCCATCCTTCAAACCTACACCAATGCTGACATTTATTATTAAAGCTAATCCCTAATTAATTGTCCGGCAACAATCAAAGCAGATCTTTGCACAAAACCATTCAACATGCAGATAGATGGAAGTAGATATAGTGCCACTGATGAAGCCATAAATTTCCATTAACTTAGTGATGTTCATATCATCTCGGCACATTACAGTTTTGCCACACACAATCAACATTACACATGCTAGACCATGTGCTTACGATGGTTCACAATGCTAGGTCCTATTACAAAAGTATAGCTATATATATATGTTGCATCTGTCTTGCATTTCAGTTACTTATACCCAACTGAAATTTCTACAAGTCACTACCCCACAGGAACCAAAAGTTGAAGTAATAGCATTGGCTAGTCATCAGATGGAGCTTCACACACAAAATGTTAGCTTCTAGTCATCAGATGGAGCTTCACACACAAAATGTGAGCTTCTATTCATCAGATGGAGCTTCACAAACTAAAAGTTGGCTTCTAGGCATCAGATGGCTGAATCAACGTCCACCACTTCCTGTAGAGAGTACAACAATGTGCTCATTTCAGAATCAGTTGAATATTTCATCCAAGAGAACATAATAAAAAGGCCACACAAGTATCTATCTGATGGCATAACAGACCAAAAAAACATCTTATGGTTACAAAGAGTTGTCCAACTCATTTCAGGTTCTGAGAAGAAACTACACTCAGAGATTAAAAATGTCTCAATCCACTTAAGTCCACTCAGCATTACATATTTTCTTGCTAACACTTACATATTTGTTTGTCTAAAGTAGAAGTCAGAGTCAAATACCTGAAGCAGGACGTGTCGGCGCCTTGTTGCAAACCTTCAGCTGTCAAAATTAACCATGATTACAAACTATGTTCACTAATAAAAATCAAACAAAGAACCAGTTTAAGGTTAGTTTATTACTTTCTTGTACGGCCATGCAACAGACATCATGTGAGCTTCAGCCATAGTATCCATAGTAGGACAGGGACGAGGCAGAATTGCATCTCTTTTCAGCACATGAGTCACAATAACTTCACAAAACTGCCTTCCAAGGGGCTGATCTCCCACTATGATGCTCGGGTTAGTTGAAATAATTGTTCCTTTAGCAACAGGTTGATCAGACCTCAACAAGGCGTATAATATGACATCTTTACCAACCTGGTGCAAATGGTTACTGAGAATTAAATCCATGCATATGGGAGAACTTTCAAATGACAAGTAGAAGATATGTGAGAAGGATGAGAGGATTACAAGAGCATCATGTTCAGAATGAGTGACACCAGTACTCCTTGGTGTGGTTGTCATGTGACTTGCACCTCTTGAGGGGGCTGATCCATGCACATGGCTAGAGAAGTTCAGATACTCATCTCCAGAAGCATAATCGTCATCATCTTGATCTTCTCCAGCATCACCACCAATTCCATCCAACCTTGTGTTCTATAGAAAACATTTCAGTAATTGTTCATCAATAAAGGATAAATAATAAGATCAATATTGTTTTGTTCATCAATATAGGATAGCATTTTACCACATTTAGTAGCGAAGTGGAACCATTATGTGACACAGGCTCTGCACTTGCCCTGTCTTGCTGCACCCTTTGCTCCATCAATTCTATTCGGGCCAGCAACTGATCCAACTGGTTTTTGAGAGCATCTTTCTCACTTTCAGCCTTCTTACGAGCAAGAATCTCCATCTGAAGCCTTGTTGGGGTATAAGACTTCAACCCTGGAGTGCCAATCTCTTGAGGAGTTGGGCCTAGACCTATAACACGAACATAACCTCTTGGCTCCTTCTCCCCACAAACAGCAGCAAATGCATCACCTTGTTGAATTGTTCTGTCCTTCAGCTCTGGGCGGGCTTCAACAATTTCTTTAAGTTGATTCTACGAAATAGAATATGGGATTATAAATCATGAATAAAGATTCTACCTGCAGAAAATAGATTTTGCATGTCTCCTAGGAAAAGGAACTTACAATTATTGGTTCTGCCTGTCTAGATGGAACTCCATTTTTTCTTGTATGTGTTTTGATAAAGTTTTCATCTCTTCGTGGGGGGCGTCCTAGCTCCGTGGCCTAGAAGAATTTTTTTCGTCAATACAAGATGAGTCATAGTTCTGTATCAAATAGATAAATTAGATTGAAAAGGCGATACCAGATCATGCTCTGAACAAGCATAACTCTTGCTGCCTGATGTATGCAGCATCTGCAACTTTGCCCGATTTGCTTTTGCTTTTGACGAGCGAGCCTAGCATGGAATGATGTATTGTTATGCAACCACTAAGTGTCAGGTGAAGACATCACATGTTGATATTTCTTACCTGAGATTCAGGAGACATCCAATACTCAAAGAGAAATTTCCAATCATCATCATTAACTCTGCTGTCCGGACTTTTTGCTGCATCCTCTGGAGACAAATCCTCACTAAAATACAACTCCTTTATGGTTGCCTTGAACTCTTTCCATTTTCTCCCAGCTGTACGCATAACCCAGTTGAAGACAGCATCATCGAGATCATAATATGTCTGTTGTACAGAAAATAGATGAAGATGAGTATATACTGAAGATAAACATGTAAATGACCAAAAGTAGTTCAATGAACTACCTGTAACTCCTTCCATAGCTCATACTTCTTTTAGCATCAACAAGCCTCCAGTCCAAACAAGCAATTGACAATTTCTTTCTAACTTGACACCCAATGACACTAGAAAATTCCCTAGATTTTTTACCAACTGGCTGCCCACGATTATTGAGTAATATTGTGAGTTTAGGCATATCAGGTGTCCTTGCGAATATGTCTTCCTTCTTTGTAACGCCCCTTCCTTTCCTTTCCTTCTGTGTACCATTCCTTAGTTGCCATTGTGATGATCTGGAGCAATAAAGCAAAATGAGAAAAAGGAAAAAGGAGATACAGGACCATGCTAACAGCATCACTCTAGTTATTACACAGGAAAAGGTTATTAATTAGCACCTTCATTGTCATCAAGGAAATCTCCAACTGGATCCACATTAGGTACCATGTGTTCCTCTTCAAGCTGAGTGATATTTCTTTGCGGTCTTGGGCGTACTAGGTTTCGAGGTTCAGTTGTTGCAGCACTTGTATTATGCACTTTCTACAAAACAATGGCACGTGCATTCAAAATGTATGTTATTTTTGGCATTACTTCTGTTCTGAAATCTAATAATTAGTAAACTAAATATTTTGCGCAGCACCTTCGATCTTTTTCTGGGTCGACTTGGCTGCGTCATAGAGTCAACAATTGAAGGGATGTTTAGAGCTTCCAACCTTCTTTTGTTTCTTTCAATATTTGCAAGCTTTTGCTGCTCATATTCAGTACATGAGCCCACATTAATGTTTCCTCTTGCACTTGACATTTTCCCCTGAACAATTAAAAATGTGATTACCTATCTATGCTCAAAATGATAGTATCAACATAAGGGCATACAGAAGAACAAAAAGACCACGCACAAGGAACCTGTCCAGCATGGAACATAAGGGCAAGCAGAAGCAACGATAATCAACACCAGAATCTTCTACTCTCAATGACACATCGAAATTTAATCAAATTGCATACATATGCATAGAGTATAAGCTATAATAAGATAGCATGTGTCATGTTAAATACAAGTTGTAATACAGCATAAGCTATAATAAGATAGCAGGTGTTATGTTAAATACAGATTGCATCAGAATCTAGTACCAGCTTTATGTTTTTCTCTGTATGATGCAGCAAAATAACACTGCTTGATTCAGTTCAGTTGACAACAAATCAGAAAATCTGTAGTGACATCTAGTAAGATTACAGCACATCAGAAAATCTCAGACAACAAACTTCATGGATTTACAGAGCAACTGCCCAAAATAATTTACAGAACAAATAAATTAGGACGGAGAGGGCAACTAACAGTGCGGGGTTCCTATCAACGGCAACAGAGACAACACGAATAGAAGCAGAGGCTTCTTGCCTTGGTCCTGCAGCGAGCTGCACACAGCGTGCAGATGCGGCGGGTGAGCACGGCGTGCGGCTGCGGGGCTCCGGCAGGTGGGCGCGGCAGGCTACGGCGGCTGGGTTGTGGAGCTCCCGCGGGTGGGGCGCAGCGAGCGGCTGGGCTGCAGGGTTCCCGGGGGTGGGCGCGGCAAGCGGCAGCGGCGGGTAGGTGCGGTGCGGGCGGGCGTGCGTGGCTGTGGCGGGCGGCGAGGCAGGTGACAGTTCGCCGCGGGCTATGGTGGAGAGGAGAAGAGCTCCATTTGGAAATTGGGAATGTGGGAGGCAAGCGGGGGACTTTGGAAGAGTGGAGGCGGTGGATTTTGGAACAAGGCAGCGGCGGGTGAATTCGATGTGAGCGCGCCCGGCGAATTCGGTGGCGCGGAGTGGAGGGGGGAAATTTTGGAGTAGCAGCGCGTGACGGCGGGGAAGAGGAAGAGGTACTGAAAAATTTAGGTTTGGACTCCAGGCGTGCGCGGGGCCAGATTCAGCTCACTTCTTTTTCCCGACCTACGGTGAGACGCAGACTATGATCTCTACCGACTGATGTTCAACGTTATTCAGGGTGATAATTAACGACTGATTATAGCTCGGTATAAGTGGCTATACCGACCAACAGTTGGACACCCACTTTTAACGACTGACTGTGCAACGGTACTTGCTGATCTTTACCGACCAACATGAGTCGTTAAAACCGAACCGTGGTGTAGTGAATGTAGAGGAGTAATTTTTTGAGCCAGCTGCTGTACTTATGGTTACAAAAATAAAGGTAGAGAAAATGCTTGCCTAACACTATTGGAAAATTAATAATGCAAATGATTCTGCAAAACTATAAGCAAAACACAAAAGAGTAATATAGTTATACAGCTCATTGGACATTTTTGCTGGTATTATTTAAAGAAACATAGACCTTTTTGCATGTAAGAAAATACCTGCCAACTTGAAGCCTTGAGTCTTTACCAAAGATTGATCTATCTGCTCTTCTGATCTGCTTTATGAAGGCTTGGGTTGTTGAGCGCCATGATTTTGATCCAGATGAATTCGATTCTAATGATTTACTAATCGTTTTATTGCGTTGGCATGAAGCTGATCAAAGAAACGCTGTTCTTTATATTTGTACGTTAAGCATCAGGACCTATTCGTAGCAGCATAGAACCTTCTCCTTTTTCTTTCTTGACACTGGATGTATCTTCTTGTGGCTATTTTATACACAGAGGCAAACTGATCTCCATGGCCTCATTTTGCAGGGCGGCTCTATGAGAACAACTCGTCCGAAGCCTTTTCAAACAGCTAGCCAGATATCCCCCATCGCCTTATGGTGAGCTTCAGCAGGCCACCAGCCATATATGTTGAAGGAGTGTGCCTGGGGGCCAGCACACGCGAGGCGTACAGGTACATATTCTCCTACCTGGGGCTAGCAAGGACGGCTGTTGTAATCACATGCACCATGAAGTTCCCTCCTCCTCCTGGTGCTGCCGGCGTTGAGGACGTGCTCGTCATCCGACCACAGGCAATGTATTCCCCTAGTATGAGCATGCATCGAGAAGAAGAAAATGTTACCATTCATGATTTCCAACGTGATTGCTTCTTTTTTTTCCTTATCGGCTAGGACTCTCTAAATTTGTATACCGGAAGGTCTCCCTGTCATAGACTGTTTGATATCAGGAAGTTATAATCATGTAAAGATTCATTGGTTTGTTGTATATTTATTATATAGAGCCTTCTTGTTCCATTAGGAGTTTGATTTGTTAAAAAAGTGGAAAGTGTGCCGATGGGTAATATGACTTGTTGGAGACGATACGTACATACTGAGGACATTGAACACTGAAAGGCTGCCGTGATTGGATACGTATATATTTGGGACTTTGAACATTGCAAGGCTGCCGTGGTGTTAGAGATTATGAAGATCTAATGGCTACATTTTGTTAAGCATTAAAATAGACGGTCAGATGTTTTGCCTTTTTGTGAGAATTTCTAGGATTGTTCTTCCAATTAATGTGGAGGCCTCAAAAGGAGCCTCTAATTAGTAAATATAAGATAAGATAGTAATGTTGTACGATGTCAGATAGCGACTTGAGTAGTGGTTGGTGAAGCACAACATTATTGTTTCGTACTTTGTTTCAAAATAATTATCATGTTCCATATGGATTCATAGCAATCTTTTTGAATGAATGGAGTACAAATCAAGTAGCAAACTTTAGGTAAAAAGAACTTACCTTTACTTAGAACCATGTGCGAGTAACTTAGGCTGCGTAGGCTATAAGTACTTGATTGGAGAGCTAGGTATCAGAAGGAGCTGTTGAGAAGGAGGTCAAAGTATTGGCCGATCAATGCAAAAACATATAGAGTGGGAGTGGGATGCATGGGAAATATGAGCCAAAAAGTCAAATTTAGTGTCGCTGGGATAAGTGCGGTTCCATCAGCAGATGTTAATTTTCCTGTGCAGGGTTCAGTAACTGGAGGAAACACTACCCTAGAAACTGTATTTTGCCGTCTGTCCGAGCTGGTGCAGTCAAGCCGTTCACGCGCATCTGTGGAGAAGAGTTCGTAGCATCGTCAAACGCCTATCGGGCTTCTGCACTCTCTCGTTGATTGGTGCATCGGATTTAGGACAAAATCGACTGGCTGCACGTCAGAATGTGGATAAACGAGGGAGATCAGGTGCTGCCGCGGATTGCTGTGCTACTGCTGTCGTACTCTCAACAGTGGCAGAACTGTAATGGGTGCACAAAAATTGCAATAAAATTATGAACGAATAGTACAAACATCATCAACCATATGTTGCAAAAGTTGAGATGCAGATGATATTGTGAAAGGTGAAACCAAAAGAGAAATCAGAACATGAATAATATGAGTTGTGGCGGGTTCGACACTAACTTTTGTAATTTGCACTATTTACGTGTTGATTTTCTGTTTTTGTTGCATCTCAAAGTTTGCATTATAGAATTTCCCAACATCTAAAAAGATCTCAAAGTTTGCAAGATGGTAGATGACATACTCTATCCAACACTACCGGAAACTGAGAGTTTTGTCGTGTGCCTGCGGCACACGGCAAAGCCCATTATACACACGCGACGTTTTCGCCGTAGGTGGCCTACGGCGAAGTCCCGACGGCGATAAGGGCCGACGGCGAAGCCGGCTTTGCCGTGTGCCTTTTATCGGGCACACGGCAAGCACTTTGCCGTGTGTTTTTCTCGGCCCACGGTAAAATAAAGCAACAAACGGCACCGTCAGACAGCGCTTCGTCCACGGGGTCCGAGAGTTTGCCGTGTGCAAGAGAGTGGCACACGGCAAAGATTTTTTTGAGAAATAAAAAAATTCATCAGCTCCTCCGGCCGGCCGCCGCTGCCAGGGCCGAGCTTGCCCTTCGGCCACGACCACGACGACCTCGCATTCTCCGGTGAAGTCCTTGGCGTCGACGTACTGCTTCAACTTGAGGTACTTGCCGAGGCCATGACCACGACGACTACCTTGAGGCCGCCGGCGAGGATGTGCAGGCCGTCCTGTGCTCGCGCGCCGCCGAGGCCTGCCTGCCTGCGTGGGGCTGGCCGGCGTGCCCGCCCGGCGATGGGCCGGCCTTCCCGTGCGCCGCCGGGGCCGCGCCAACGTCATGCCCGGTGTGCCCGGAGCTCGTCGCCGTCGTGGCCGGAGCTCGTCGTCGTCGAGCTCGTGGTCGGAGCTTGTGGTCGCGCCGTCGTCGGAGGTGGGAGCCGGCCAGTGTTCGCCGCGCGCCGCCCTGTCTGCGCGCCGCCGCCGGGAGAGAGGTGAGGGAGAGAGAGAGAGAGAGAGAGAGGGTGAGAAGAGAGGCATGGGAGAGAGAAGCAAGAGAGGTGAGGAAGAGAGCTCACGGGAGAGAGAGGTGATGGAGAGGAGAATCCAAGGGAGAGAGGAGAGGACCAATAAAGAGCTCTATTTCAAAGGGTTGGATTGATGACGTGGCACTTGTGTTTCTTTTGTGACCATACACCGAATTTTTAGATAGCTAAATGACTTCAAATGAAAAAATGAACTACAAAATTTTAAAACCTGTCAAGATCTACAACTTTTATATAGAACTTATTTACATCCGAGATCATATGAAAATTTTAAAATTTTAAAATTTGAAATCAGAAAGCTTATAATGATAGTTTGAAGCATTAAACAATCTCAACTAACAAAATTGTCAACTTCAAAGCTGTACATATAGTTGAGTTCTCTAAGTTTGGTATAGAACTTATGTTCATCCGAGGTCATTTGAACGTTTTAAAATGTATGATTTCAAATTAGATAATTTATAATAATATTTTGAAATATTAAACAATCTTAAATACAAAAGTTGAAAAATACAAAGTTTTATATTTCATTGAGTTGTACAACTTTCGTATATATATTTTTTTCATATGAGATCATATAAAAAAGTTTGTATTCAAAAAATACATACACTAACTCTTTCACATACAATCTCACCTATACTTCTTGTGAGATATTTCAATTTTGTAAACATTATTATGAAAAAATATGCAAAATCTTCTTTTCAACTTTGTATCACATCTCCATGTGTCATACGATCACATCATGACAATTTTCATGATTTTCAGACTTCGCTTGAATTTTATAGAATTTAAATACTATTCGGCCTCAAGTTCGTTGTAATGTTTCATGAATATGATTTTTGAAATTTCGTTTCAACTACTAAATAAGGCCTTACACTAGCCTCAGTATCACGAATATGATTTTTCCACTCACTTTATTCTATTATTTCATGCACTTGCAGTTCAAATTTGACTTATACAAAAAAAATCCTTTGAATGAAATAAATTTGTTAAATATAGCAAACAAATTGAGAAATGTATCAAATTGGAACATAGAATGCCAAGCAATATATGTGGGGTGGAGAAAAAGTTTGGAGGTCAAAAGGAACTATTTTTGTGTTACTTTGCCGTGTGTCGCTTGCAGGCACACGGCAAAGTCACGTGTTTGCCGTGTGCCATGAAAAGACACATGGCAAACTTATGAGTTTGCCGTGTGTCATGAAAAGACATATGGCAAAGCCCTAACGGCCGGCACTTTTCTAACGGTCGTCGCATGCACACGCACGTTTTTAATGTTTGCCGTATGTTGAAAAATTGGCACACAACAAAGTCTTTGTTTGCCGTGTGCTTGGCCTCGGGCACACGGCAAAGAGCTTATTTGCCGTGTGCCGGTACTTTGCCGTGTGTTTTCAATATGACACACGGCAAAGAAGGTGTTTTCCGTGTGCCCGAGCAATTGCACACGGGAAAGTTTGAGGCACATGGCGAACTATCGTTTTCCCGTAGTGCAAGTATATTATTGTTCCAACTTTTTTTAACATATTTTTTTTGCCGTATTTTCTTGTACGAGGAACTGTTTTCTCAGATTAACAAACCATCCGCCAGCAGCATGCAGGAGAAAACCAAAAATAAAACCTGTTTCTCAGATAAAAAGTACTCCCTCCGGTTTTAAATTGCTGACGTTTGACTATTTTTAAGTTACGTTTGACCATTTGTCTTATTCGAAATATTTAAAATTTATCATAGATTTTGTTATTATTAGTTTCATCACTAAAGGAAATTGAAATATAACTTATAATTTTGCTATTTAAGCTAATATTTTGAATAAGACGAACGGTCAAACGAAACTCAAAAATAGTCAAACATCAACAATTTAAAACGAAGGGAGATTGGAGAGCTAGTTATCAGAAGGAGCTGTTGAGAAGGAGGTCAAAATATTGGCCGTTGCATGCAAAAACATATAGAATGGGAGTGGGATGCATGGGAAATACGAGCCAAACGGTCAACTTTAGTGTCTCCTGGATCAATGCGGGTCAGTAGATGTTAAGTTTCCTGTGCAGGGTTCAGTAACGGGAGGCAACTACCCTAGGAACTGTTGTTTGCCGTCTGTCTGAGCTGGTACAGCTAGGCTATCCATGTGCATCGCTGGGAAGAGTTCGTAGCGTCGTCCTACGCCTGTTGGTCTTCTGCCCTCGCTCGTCGTCACTCGGTGCATCGTATTAGGACAAAGTCGACTGGACGCACGTCAGAACGTGGATAAACAAGGAAAAGATTAGCTGCTGCCACGGATTGCTGTGCTACCGCTACCGTACTTCCCAACACCGGCAGCATTGTAACAAGTGCACAAAAAATTGCAATTGTATTATCAATTGATATTACGTTTTTTGTTGCAGCTAAAAGTTTACAAGGTATGGCACCTAAGCGCATGGTAGCACATGAAGTGTTCTCGGATAAACAAACCAAACGACACGCCAGCTGCAAGCAGGAGAAAACCCAAACGAAACCATCTCCAAGCATAATGAACCTAGGAAAAGAAATTTTGCTGAATAAGATATTTTGGGGGTCAGCAAAAAACACTATATATCTGAAATTTAGGAATTTTGGTGAACGATTTAAGTTTTCTAAAAAAATAGCCATGATTCTATAAGAAATTTAACTTTAATCCTATAAACATCATGATTGCATATATATACAAGGCTTTTCTGAATAAGTTAAGGTAGTCACGGTCAGAATTCCGGACCCTACAAAAGAATGCAATATTTTTCTGATCAATCTCTAAAATAAATTGTCAATTTTGCCCCAGGAACGAGGTAACTGTGAATCTCTAAAATAATTGTCCTGGTTAGATAGAGATTTTCCAGAATGAGGGATCCAATCTTAAAATTTGACACCTAACAGGCGTGCCTTCCAAAACAAGGGATTCATTACATCCCTGTTTTTCTCACAACTTATGAAGACAATTTACCCCTGGTGTGTCACGTAGCTTGCTTCTCAACTCAATCGACTTCATGGCCACCCCAATCTAGGGCGGTGCGTCGCCTATCTTATGGTTGATATGGGAATTTGAATATTTTGGAAACTTGGAAGGAATTTTCACCCATAACAGCCAAACTACATTTTTTTTATCTCGTACTATCTTCAAGTTGCTACACAATTGTTAACTTCTAGACAATTGTAAAATTATATGACGGTGCCTGGGGTCAGAGCATAATCACGTCCACACCTGCTGGGGGCGGCTGGAACTCCATGTCCTCAGCCCAACAGCATCAAAGCATGGACGCTTGGGCAGGCGTTCACCACCATGTCCGCCCGGCTGGGCCGTCCCAGGAAATTTGGGGGCCCTGTGCGAAATCTTAGTTGAGGTATTAATTTTCAGTGTTTTGTCTTCATATAATTGGCAATTTTTTTTGGCAAAGACAAATTGGCAACTGGAAGTTGCAAGGCTGGACATAGTACAACATCAGGGGCTTGCAAAGGCGTTGGCCAAGCAATGTCTGGCGCTTGCAAGGGAGCTGGCCAGGCAATGTCTAGTGCTTTCAAGGGAGATGGCCAGGCAATGTTGGGTGTTTGCAAGGGCAGTGGCGAAGTAACTTGTGGTGGCTGCAAGGCTGGAAATTTATTTTCTGTTGCGTGCAAGGGAGTGGGTCAGGCAATATCTGGTGCCCGCAAGGGCACTTGTCAGGCGGTGCCCAAGACAATGTCTGACACTTGCAAGGGCTCTGGCTATACAATGTTTGGTGAGTGCAAGGGCGCTAACAAGACAATGTTTGGGAGTTGCAAGACTGCATATGCAATGTCTGGAGCTTGTAAGGGAACTGGCCAGGCAATAGCTGCAGGTTGCGTTGGCCAGGCAATGTCCAGAACAATGCTAGGGGCTTGCAAGGATCCAATATCAGGCGCGGGCAAGGGTGCTAGCCAAAAAATGTCAGGCGCCTGCAAGGCTCCAGCCAAGCAAATTCAGGTGGCCTGGTAATGTTCAACTCAACAAGTGAAATCTTGGTTCGTCAGGCCATCCAGGCTAAAGTCGAGCCTGCCTTCCAACGTCTAGCTAATGCCTAATCAATATTCAAGGCTAATAGCCTAAGCCAACTGGTGGCAGTATGATGGCTTTCATTGGTGGCTGCAGTTATTGTTACTGTGACTCTCTTTGTCTCTTTTCGTCAGCTTGAAATCAAGAAAATGAAACTTGTACGGAGTTGTGATATGCATCAATCTAGGACTCTATATATTCAGTATTTAACATGTGATTGTGAATTTCGTGATTCCTGTAAGAGAAATAAATGAATATTCAACGTGAAATTCTGCAATGAGCTTGTTTAATTAAGAATTGAAAATCATTATTAAGAAATTAAAGGATTACCACAAGGCTTCTGGTGTTGATTTTGGTGTCTTGCAATGTATTCTTACATGCACAATTCTTGTGAACATACGTCATTCTGCACAATTCTTCAGATGTGTGGTAGTAGTGTGGTTACTAGCTTAAAATTGCACAGAATTTTTGACCAAACAAATTTTCCGTGGACGAGCACATGTGGAATCTCTGGGCATGTTTTGGGATCAACTTCCTAGACCTTCAGGATTTAAACATAATCTAGAGCATCTCCAATAGTTATGTAAAAAACACTCTCTAAATACTGGTTTAGGGAGTTTCTAAAGATCTATTGGGAGTAGAAAAACTTCTCTCTTCCAACAATTCCCAATTTTTGGTCTCTGAAATATTTCAAATGTGGCCACGTCAATTTTTTTTTCCATGGCACATGCCTATCATGTGTTCAACGATTGCTGACGAGAGAACATAAACTATAACAGAGAAAAGAAGACCAAGCTATCTCATGGTGGACGATAGGGCTTAGATACGCCTAGTCGCCGCAGGGCGTTGTGAACTCCAGCTAGTGAGGTCCAGCGAGTGAGGTCGCAGGTGCGTGCGTAGTCGACCGGTGTTGACTGAAACAGAGAGGCGAGATTAAAAAAACACGGAGGCATTCGTGCTCCCCGCTCTGTCCGTCATGGACGAACTCCAGGAGCTCGATCCAGGGAGGGGAACAAGGAAGAGGGAGGCCGAGGAGTGGGGGAATCAGATCCTAGGGCTATGGCGCATCCATTTTAGACAGAAACTTGGGTAGTGCTGGACGGGAACAAGGTCTCTATCTCCCACCGGCGGTCATCGCAGGGAGCACCGGCAGGCGGAAAACAAGGAGCCACACTATGGCAGTTCAATCGACCATGGCCAGCCTGGTGGCGCCGCGATGCTCTTCTCCATACCCTGTCCTGCTGTGCCAAGAACGTGCTGCAGGAAGGTGGAGCTCGGTACTAGCACCGGAGAGAGAAGAATGACTTGGGGACGGGCTGGCGCAGAATCGCGCGCGCGAGAATTGCGGGAACTCGGGTTGGGAGTGCGAAAACTATCGCAAATGTGGCGAGTAGATAGGGGAAAATGGGTTCTCCTTAGGCAATGGCGCAACAACGTCATTTTGGGACGACCACTGGTTGCCGGAAGGGCGCCTCATTGATATGTTCCCGGCACTGGCAAGCCATTGTACTAAACGAGACGCCTCTGTTCAACACACTATGCAGCACGGCCTGAGACTCTGCTTGGTGCCCCGTCTCTCACGAGTTGCAACTGCTGAACTTGCGCAGGCAGAAGCTTTGCTCACACTGATCACTCTTACTACTGCCCGCGACAGACGCTGCAGTGATTTTATGGCGCCCAACGGGGCGCTTCGGTCGTCGGCTGTATACAAACTGATCATGTCGGCCACAGACCCAGGTTGTGATTTTGAAAATTTTGTTTGGAAGAACAAAGCCCCTCCGAAGGTCCAGTTTTTTGCATGGCTCATGGTGCAGGGGAGGATACAATGCAGAAGCAACCTGCTCCAGAAAAACATTCTGACTGATGATACCTGTGCTGTCTGCAATCATGGAAATGAGGACACTGATCACATCTTCTTTGGATGCCCCTTTGCTCAGACTTTTTGGAATGCCATCGGCGTCTCACTGACTGCCTCGCTGACCCACCGGACACCATGGGAGTTGAGATGGCCTGCAAGCACGCCCGGAAAGCATCGAGATTGCCTAACACTGCTATGCTATTGGCAGCTCTGGAAACACAGAAACGAGGTGGTTTTCAGATCGGCCGACCCGTCGCTCACACGTCTGCTACACACATGCCGTGAAGAAGCAAAGCTGTGGCGCTGTCGTCTATCACGAGACGAGGAAGAAATTGCTAGTTCGTGGTGCAACCTATTTAACCCCATGTAGTCTTCTCTGTATCCTTGGCTTTTCAAAATGTATTATGAACACCTGTAATGGGCCATCAATGGGCCACTCCATTTTAAATTAATGGAATTTCAGGTGGGGAGTTCTCCTCCCCTCCGTTGACCTTCAAAAAAAAATGGGTTCTGCGAATATTTGGAGACCATGTTTTACAGAACGGTTGGAAGCAGTGTTTTCCTGATGACGAAAAAAATTAAGTGCTGTAAATCAATCATGCATTTGAGCCAATTAATTAATCTGTAAAGGTTCCCAGATCCCTAATATTTGGAAAATTTTCGAAAGGGCATGTGTGCTTATGTGCATATTGCGGCTTCGTATTTAGGCACACAGGCACAGTTATCTATGTTCTATTTATCCTGCACTATATTCTATTTTTCCAGTGATCCATCCTTGGAGAGACGTGCCCCATTGACCCGTATAACATTTCCTTTTCTTAATTTCTCCTGCGTAATTCGAGTACATGGTATTCAATTTTGCCCGATTGTACCTGCTATTTCCAGTTGAAATTAAAAAATTGCGACTAAATCCTGCAAAAACCTGCGGACACAATAAAAAGTAAAAAAAAACTCTTGAACACCTCAAACCCATCCATCATACTTCTGAGTACTACATGTCCAATGAAATAAGACACAGGTGTAAATAGACTTATTCATCAGACCCAAGCGCCTCAACATCAAAAGAACATTATGTGCTCACCACTTATAATTAGGAGCTGGCGATGTTAGACGAAACAGGAACGAAACTGATCTGGGAGGTCGACGCGTATTGGAACTTGACCACGTATTCAGGGCCCATGAAAACGGGACGGCCGTCGTTGAGAGTGCAGAGGTTTGTGTCGCCGTCTGGCCGGAGCACCTCTGCGACGACGCCCATGGAGGAGTTGAATCCGGGGCATGCTAGCTGGACATTGGCCTGCGAGCAGATGCATCGGTTCTCCACCACCACCGTGTACTCCGTTTGGCCGTGGACGTTCCCTGGCAGGGCAGCCTGCGTGACAGTGAGGTCTGCCAGCTTACAGTACTCTGCGTTTGCTGCTCGCACCAAGAGAAAAAAGTATAAACGAAATCTGCAGACACACAAAAATATAGACGCAAACACTGATATTGACAAAATTATAGGTATCTTCTTCCGTAGAACGTCGGGAGTAGTTTTGGTAGAAAGATTATTAGGACACAAATCTATACCTCTGTTGAACACGAAAAAGAACAGAAGACAGCAAAGATCTTCAGCTTGTGTTCCATCGTCTCTTCTCTGAATAATTTATTGTTGCACGGGGTCAGAGTCTGTGCTAATTTGTGCACCTTTCGTCAACCTAGGCCCAATATATATCAACCGGAAGATATTTTTTTTTAGAATAAACGATCAGATCTTTGTCATTTAAGAAAGCATATCTTGATGATGCCAGAATAGATGCCATCTAGACTGTATATATACAATATTTCTTTCTCGACTATGGAAGGAAAGAAGGAAAAATATGCTTAGATTATTATTTTTTCCATCTATTATTTCGTTTTATAAAGAAAAATGTTCCCATTTTTCTCCAGAATTAAATAAGCCCTCCCTCCCTTGTAGATACTATATATTCGATTTAAATGAACCCAGAATGTGCACTGCCTATGCTAACTACTAGCATGACCTCGTTGGATCGGTAACACCTTAGGCCCAATCTATATCAACCGGAAGATATTTATTTTTAGAATACACGATCAGATCTTTGTTGATTAAGCAAGCATCTATCTATCTAATCTAAACCAATAAAGAACCAGTTGTGAGAAAAATCAGTTCCACCCTGTCATCCTATCTACCCTGCCATCTGAACCGTCCTACTATACGGTGGGCCTAAAATCCAACGCACCGAATCATTCCACACAGCCCCGGGTGTAACGTCCCATCCCCTCCCTTCCACACACTACGGGAGAACCCCTCTTTGCCGAGTGCCTAGGGCACTCGGCAAAGAGCTAAATACACTCGGCAAACCCTTTGCCGAGTGTAACACTCGGCAAAGGGCACACGGCAAACAGGTACCGGCAAAGAGCACTTTGCCGAGTGTCAAATGTCGGGCACTCGGCAAAGAGCTCACGCAGCACTCGGCAAAGAAAAACACTCGGCAAAATGTTAATCGAAAAAAACACCCAAAAAAATAGGAAAAATATTTTTTTTAATGAGGGGAGGCCCCAACCAGCTAGCCAGGCCGTCCCCGTCATCAAGTCACAAGTCGCGGTATTTTTCGCGCAATATTCGCGCGCTATGTGGCCGGTGGGATTTGAACCCGCGACCTCTCCCTTGCGCGTAGAGCCCCTCTACCACTACACCACAGCATCACATGTGTCCATATTCCGTTTTGATTCTACTCATATTATACTAAACCAAGTTTCAACTAATTGTTTGAGGCCCTAAGTGAATTCAAATTAAAAAGTTTTCAATTACAAAGTTTCTGAACTTTTCGATATCTACAACTTTCATTTTGGTCGATTCTCCATCTTAGGTCATTTACAAAATTTGAATTTCAAATTTGAACTATTTCAAACTAAATTTTCGTTGATAAGATGATTTCAAATAAAAAAGTTGTCAACTAGAAAGTTTCACAACTTTTTGATATCTACAACTTTCATTTTGTTTGTTTCTCCATCCGAGGTCGTTTGAAAAATTCAAAATTTGAAATTTGAGAAATTCAAACATACTTTTCGTTGACAAAATTAATTCAAATTAAAAAGTGTTCCACAGCAAAGTTGTGTAACTTATGAAGATCTACAACTTTTATTTGGTCTTTTTTTCCAAAATAATGGTAGTAACGTTGTTCACAAATTCAAATATCTCTCTTTATGTTTCGGGAAACTATACGGGAGCCGTAGATTTTGTGAACAAATTTACTTGCGCTTTATCAAATGAAAAATTACCAAAATAAGAAGTGTAGATGTTGAGAAGTTATACAACTTTGTAGTTCAAAACTTTTTGATTTGACTTAATTTAGTGCCTCAAAAAATTAATTTAAATATTCTTTGCCTAGTGTAATTGGAAAAACACTCGGCAAAGAGGGATCTTTGCCGAGTGTAGTGGTTGACACTCGGCAAAGAGGGCTCTTTGCCGAGTGTCGGAAAAAAACACTCGGCAAAGATTAAAAACTTTGCCGAGTGTTGAAAAAACCACTCGGCAAATACCTCTTTGCCGAGTGTTTTTTTTGGCACTCGGCAAACATTTCTTTGCCGAGTGTTTTGTGTTGGCACTCGGCAAAGATCTTGTTTGCCGAGTGCCCGAATAAATACACTCGGCAAAGAAAAAACCACTCGGCAAACATCGGGTTTCCCGTAGTGACACAGCCCCGGGCGTAACGTCCCCATCCCCTCCCCCTCCCCTATACGTTGATTTTGATCCGATGTTGCATGCATCACCGTAACGCTAAAAATCCTGATTTTTTCTCACCCGAATAAAAGCCTACCCCCGCCGATCCCACCAAGGCACCAACCGTGATTCATGGGATCTTGATTGCCTTCCTTGCCGCGTGTTAGCTTTGCGATCGCGGTTGCATTTTCTTGATAATTATTTCCGTGATTGCATCCTGCCTTTTTTTGTTCGCTTTCCAAACCAAAGCCGACCTCTTCCTCGGTTCCGGGAGTGCTGTCCGCAATGGAGGCGTCATTGTCACCCGAGACTTTGATCTCGATCTGGCCGTGGTGGCCACGGCGCTCGCTCGCCTCCATGGGAAACCGTGATCTCCATCTAGCTGTGCGTTTATCCTCTTCGATCATGGAACCCACTGGAGTCATGGTCTCGCAGAGCACCCACGTCGTGGACGCCAGGCACCGGATCGCCGCCATGCCCACCCGAGACGAGGCCGATGCGCAGCTCCTCTCCGTCGCCCCAAGCGGCGTCACCCGACGACAGTTCCACCACCGCATGCCGGCCGGGAACTCAAGAATGAAGATTAACAACACGTCCGCCGGAGTCGGAACATCATGTTCGTTCGTTAGTACGTCAATTTATTATCATTGTCTACTAGATACGGTTCTGCCATGTATAAAATTCAGTCGAGGTGATATCTCTACATGTTAAATGCGCTGTTATTGGACTAATCTCTTTCTGCTGTTACTGGCAGGCGGCGCGACAAGGTTGGTAAGCAGGATCAAGGCTGCGGCAAGCTCAAGATAACAGCGAGATAACGGCCGCTTCTTCATTGCGTTGGCAGATTCACCAGCTTCATCTTGCAGTCGAGACAGGTTAGGTACGTGATTCACATCACGTTGATGCCCCTGCTTGAATGATCCAGAGCGATCATTTCTTTCCCTTGATCGCTACACGTATCTCAGGTATGGTCCATGAAGGAAAAAACTAAACCTGCGAAGAATGATTCACATCGAGTTAGAGTTGCGTGTTTCATGTCGGTGTCCTGCTTGCCTGAGTCACGTTGATCATTTCTTTCACTTGATCCAAGCAGGTATCTCGGGTTTGGTCCATGAGGACAAGATTAATCGGCGACAAAGGGGAATAAGCAGGAGATGAAGGGGAATAAGCAGGAGATTGACAGACCAACGCCCTTTAAGCTTGTTCCAACATCTCATCTATCCTCTTGACGAAATTTTAATCTTAAATTTGATATAACCGGTAGCAATCATGAATGTATTGTTGCCCTTAATTACAACTGCTAAGATTGAGTGTAAGTAATGAATTTGATATATATGCTTATCCAGTTTCTTGTCAAATGCTTATAAGGCCTGGTTTTTGTTCTGTAGTTAGGAAGCAAAAAGGAAATTATTATATAAAAAATGTGAATTATTTTGCTTACTGTAGTGTAAAGGAATAAAGCAACTGAATTGGGTACATTGGTTTTTCTCGAAAACGCAGGAGAGCTGCGCTTTATTATATTAAGAAGAAAATTGGGTACATTGGTTCAATTGGCATCATATCATACTGTTAGAAAGTTCATTGTTGTTACAGTAGCTTGGATATGACTCTTTAATACAAACACATATTTTTAATACATTAATGAAAATATGAAATGGCTACTTGGTTTCTTGATGGATTCAGGTGAACCAGTTGAAGTCCATTTTTTTCATAAACACGCAGGAGCTACATTTGTGCTTGCTGCAAGGGGGTAATTATAAGAGTGTACATTTGCCCAACAAATTCACTTGGTCCCCAGTTATTTACGAGAAACTAATCTTATCACTGCCTCCAATTGGAGCAATATGTTTCTGAATAATCACTTTTGTTTGTGTTTTTTCTCAACCATTAGTTGACGAGTGAATGCTGAAATTCAGTTATAAAGAAATTTAATTTTCAGAAAATCAGTCAAATGAGCATTCTCACTTCTGTTTGCATTATAATCAGTTGATCCAATTTTTTCTATCTGTCATTATTTGACCTTCTCAACAAGATGCATCCATGGTCATGTTTTCTGCGTACAGAGATGGTGCTGTACAAAGCTACATGATAAGCAAATTCGATAATGCAGACATTATTAACCTGTGCTCATAGTACGAGACTGCACTTCCTTTTTTGTATTGTGTACTGTAGTTTCAGGAACCAAAGAATAATCTTGGTCCCTCTGGAATGCTTTTCCTTTTGGGATTAAGGAGCTGATTCAAGATTTTGACACAGCCAAGCACGGCATTAGGGTAGAAGAGGGTTCGTAACCCTCTTAGCACGAGAGCAAGCAGGTATGTTGCTCTAATAAAGAAACTTACAGTTCGTTCAAATGTTGGCTTCCTGTTTAAGCTTGGTCCTGCCAAGGAATCATTTAGCAGCCAGTCTTACAACCAAAGTCACTTATTCCTCTTATTATTCACTTGTTCCATGTGAAAATCAAAATTTGTAAGCAACAGTGAATGGCAATAGTCTGAGAATAGTTCATAATATCATTTTCTTTTTCCGGTTTGTGTGTGCTTTATGCATGTAATTTGTTGGTGACTTGATAAATCCCAGTTGCTTTTCTTCATGGAAACTTATATGGATGTAACATGGCTATCTGGAAACAACAAAATAGATACATCTTCAAAGGAAAGCTGCCAACTTTCAGCAACTGAAGAAAAAATTCAGAGAACTCCTGTAGTCATACAGATTCAAAGAGAACTCTATTTAGTTGGCTAGGGCCTCTTAATTAATTTTCTACCTCCTTTCTTTGCTTTTTATTTATACCCGGGTACTATACAAATCTTTAAGATTCTTTCTTTATATAAATATATTTCTGAAGTGAATTATCCAGAATACTAATTTGGTGACACCATACTAACAATCTTGTAATAATGATATATGCTCGCTGGTGATCAAATCAATGCCATGAATGTGTTTTTCTCAATATTACTTCGTGTTGGTTCTACATGATTCTTTCATGCAAGTTGCTTTTAATTAATAGTCCTGCCAAGTGGTGTTATTATTTTGACACGTGCGTGACGCACGTGCATTGGTACTAGCATCTTCATGATGCCAGAATACTCCTACATACCAGCTACGCTGTATATGGACACTAGTTCTTTCTCGATTATGGAAGAAAAGAAGGAAAAATATGTTTGAATTATTATTTGTTTCGATCTATTATTTCGTTTTATAGAGAAATATGTTCCACTTTCCCAAGAATCAGATAAAGCCGTTCCTCCCTTGGAGATACTAGTTTCAGTTTGGTCCCAAGCAATTTTTTAAAGTTTTCCAACAAAATATTAATATATATTGTTACAACTTACTAATATTTATAGATGACTCTCTCCGTCCCATCATTTGTGTATTGCTAATATTTCTAGGATGTCATTCGTTGTGAGACAGAGCGAGTAATATTAATTGTTGGAAAACTCTCAATCTGTCTGAGAATTTTTAGGATGTCATTTGTTTTGTGGGACACAGGGAGTATATATATTGTTGTACTTAATAAAAGGGTTATTATGAAAGTCTATTTCACGATGAAACTAGTGACATCATTTGTGTGCTGCCAATATTTATATTCTTTTTTGTAATTGACAGTCAAAGTTTGGTTTAGAACAAAACTAAAGGGACACCACATGTATGAATGGAGGGAGTACAATATCTATGTAGCGTTACCGCTATTCGCAGGATCGAGTCGGAAGTGCCGGTGAACGGACACAACAGTACATCACATAAAGAGCACAAATTTAAGCCTTAAAGTTATTATATTAGTCTAATTAAAACATCGAGTAGCACAGCGGAAGTCTAGTACGATACAAATAACAAGTCTGGACGACGATACAAGAGCGAAGCACACGCGCTCACGATACACGAATCCGCATCACAAGCCCTCATGATGCGAACTCAAGAGGAGATCACTCCATGGGCTCCCAGTGAACCTTCCAGCCCATAGGAGACTGTCCGTCCCACTGGCCACCTCCACCAGACGAGTCAGGAACAAAGTCGCTACCTGCACAAAACATCATAGAGCCAAACCCTGAACAACTAATACTCAGCAAGACTTACCCGTCAACGTGGCTAACTACAGCCGACTCCTAGCATGCAAGGGCTAAAAGGGGTAGGCTGACTCACTTGCATAAAAGCGCACTAATTACTTGGCCCTTACTTTCAAGTTTTATTTCCAATTAAGTACTTAACCAATAAAACAGTGTACTTATCTCTAAAACAGGTATACAACAATACATCAGATCAGCAGTGCAGTAATAAATAAATACAGTAATAAACTAGCTCATCACATCATCCAATAATCACACTACGAGGTGACTCAGTAAACAAGAGGGTGCTCATTTCCGAGAGCGGCGGCATCGATGTACATCATGCAGGAGAAACCTGATCACACGGCGCATACGCGCAAAAGCCGCATGCGGCAACCTTTCACGCTATACACCACCAGAGCTGTACCAGATTCTACTCCTCCCGAGGAAGGGATCTCCCGCCGTGGCCGCCGTCCCAGACGTACAACCACGCAGAACGTTATCCCTCCTCTCCCAAGTACCATGATAGAAAGAGTAAAGTATCCACCAGACATCCAGGGCGACACAGGCTACATCGGTTTACTAGGCCCATAAAACACTAGCATGTGATCAGTACGTTCAAGCTTGCTCAGCGGAGCCAACCACGAACGGTCCTTAACTGACACAGACGGGGCTACCACCGTGAAGGCCCAGCCTTCTCCAACCATCCTACACAAACAATCCCCGTCCGGTCTGCAACAAAACTAAATTCTGCTAGTACAATCCAGAGTAAAACCCTATCATGCGAGTGAGACCTACCACTCGTCTTCTACCGTCCGCTAGACCCTAAGCGTAGCATATTCTAACGATATCCTAGAACCAACTACCACAAAAATAGGACACAAGGTAAATATGGAAGGGGGTCCTGATGCAGTTCTATGGTTTTACATCAACTCCTAATAAACCTAATGCACAATTAATTACTAGCCCCAATCAAGTGAGAAAGTAAAAACCTAACAGGTAGGCATGCACCGGGGCTTGCCTGGCTCAGGAGCTACACTAGCTAGGTCTACAGGTCAGACTGCTGCTCCTCCTCCTGTGCCTCCTCCTCCGGCAGTTGGAAGTCTAGTGGCTCCGGAGTCGTCTCTGTCACTACACGTTATGACAAGGAAATAATGCAAGTTATATGCAATAACATGATGCGAACATGATTTTAATTACTTAACGGGACAGTCATTTACACTGTAAGTGCAAATGATTAACTTTATTAATTTTCTTTTGTCTGAAGTATTTCCTTCATTGAAAACAGATACTTAGAAACTTATATTCAGTCCAGTGGCATTTTTCTAAGGATGAAGACCATTGAAAGTAATTTACTGTGAAGTCTGACGATTTATTGGATTATGAATTATTTATAACAATTTAAACAATTTAAAATGATTTAAATCATAAGAAAATAATTAAGCAAGCTATGACAGTGGAAAAATGCTGTATAGGTGTGTTAACTGATACTTTACAAGCATGCAAGAGTTCAGGATTTATGGGGCAACAGAGAATTTACTATGATTTAACAAGAACTAACAAGGATGGATTTATACAGGAAACAAAAACACGATTTGAGATTGGCTATTCGGATAGATAGATCGGAGCATAAGAAAGACAACAAAACTGGTTTCACATTTTTCTGATGAGTATACGAATTATTGTGCATTTTACATGTTGCCAGCATTTTCTGTCGATTTGAAACAAATTCCAGAAATTGGGAAAACCGTGGACCACTCAGATCTGAGCCACACGGAGGGTCACACAGGTGCAGCACACCAGATCCGGCCCTGGATGAACCAGAGCTCAACGGAGCTCGACAATGGCGGTGGCACATCACCGGAGGACGACGGCGGCTCGCCGGAACCACGGCAAATGGGCAACGAAAAATCCCAAATAAAATACCAGCACGGATCAAAGATCGACGCGGATCCATTTGAGGGGTCAGGGGTCGACGAGAACCGCCGGAATGCGGCCGGCGACGAGCTCGGCGGGCTAGCAATGTTCGGCAAGACTTCCCGCGCCGTACGAGGCATGAAAAATCAAGAAAAAATGCTCAGGAGCTTCACCGTGGTGGGTAGAAGAGCGGCGTGGACACGGTTGACGACGAGGAGGCCTGAAAGAAGGAGTTCGTCGTGGAGGAGTTCGCGTTCTTGCAACACACGGCGGGGAAAAGTGGCGCGACGGCGACCTGGGTTGCAGGATCGAGGAATGAAGGGGTTAGATGGGTGAGAAACCCCGTGTTGCAGCTCTGGATGCAAGGGATTAGGGAGGGGCTCACCGGAAACGACGAATTTGGCGGCAGGGCGGCGGAGCTCGGGACGGCCGGACTTGGAGAAGAATTGCCTGATTCTCAAACCTCACGGCGGGAGAGGGAGAATGACGGCCATGGGAAGCTTGAGGATGACGCGGAGGACCTTCAGGCTGAGCAGCTCGGCTGGGGAGCAAGCGTAGTGGTAGCGCGACGGCAAGCTCGACGGCGGCCGGCAATGGAGATGGTTTGCGTTTTGAGGAAAACGGGGAGGCGAGCTTCACTCTGAAGGTGGCGGCGTTCCCGGGCAGAGAGATATAGGGGGAGCAGGAGTGCGGCAAGGCACCGTCCACGGTGCAATCGAGAGGAGGGAGATGACCAGTAGTGCCAATGACATGTGGGTCCGGCGCAGCATCTTTTCTTTTCCCGAATTTAACTGTTCAACGACTTTTCTCCATCTTGTGCACACTATTAAAAATACTAAACATGCACCAAAATTCTTCAGACTTGGTACGCTGATAGATCAAGAGATGGGGAACAGATTGGTATAACATGCACAGCCTGATTCGAACCCAGATTTAAACTGCAGCTGTTCAAAGTTGGATACTTATAAACTTTAAGCATTTATTTGAGCATCCAAACCTATTCCAAAACTGCTATCTCCAAAATTCTCATTTCAGAAGTGCTATCAAAGAATTTTTGGTTGGCTCAAGTTGTTACTGAAATTATCGAGTTTCTTCACAAGCTTTGTTTGACAACTATTTGAACATTGATTTTGAATTCAATTTAGTTTGGTTTCGATTTGAGTTCAGTTTGGACTGTTTTGGGGTTTCTTGGATTTGGGTGACACGGGTGTCACAATCTAGATTTAAACGACTCGAATGTGCACAGCCTACGTCAGAACTAGTAATGACCTTGGTGGATTGAGTAACACATGCCGGCATGCTTTTTTCCGCATCTCTCTCTCTCTCTCTCTCTCAACAACTAGAAGCATTACCGTTTGCCCAAAAAAAAAAAAACTAGAAGCATTACGTTCACCATTCTTGTGTTTGTCACTTTAGTGATACTGCAATGTTGCGTAATGGACCAGCAGTCAAGACAGATGACTCACGAGATGTTTAGATATTCAACCTGGACAAAATTCCTATAAATTCCGTATCAAAAACATCTAATTAATTCGGCGTAGAGGTTTATTACTGTGTATCGGATCGATAATAAAGGTTCCTGATTGCATCAAGAAAAATATTGTCTCGTGTGTAGTGGCCGCGAATTTGGTCGCTTTGTGGAAACGATGGTCCTTCACAAATGAATGTGCATGCAGATAGTTAACGCAGAGGCACTACTCTCTCAAGCTTTTAATTGATTACATTACAACAACATTTTAATTATTTTGAAGCTAAAATGATTTGTCATAACATCATTCGTTATCCTTGAAGTCAGACTACATATACCAATATGTGTAAGCATTGTGGACTATATTCGTACTCTCACATTTGCAATATTGAAGTTTTGCGGGTGAGAATGAGATTGGTTTTTTATATTACTTCTCCTCCTATGCTGGCAAAGGGAAGGAGTGGTGGCTGTCCCGATGTGATGCGTGATGATGGTATTCGTGAGCGGAGCATCGTAGTCCTTTTGCTTCATGCTGTAAAATGCTTCTGCTGAGCATTCTGTGAGATATTATGCTAGAACCTGAACCAACCTGTAGTAAGATCTCATCCATTGCTAATCTGAACCTAAACCTTTTAATTGATGGGCGGCTACCCCTTCAACTGAAGATAGAGAACCTTCTTTGGAAGGTGTCTGTTTTATTCTTGCGGCCAAGTTGAATTGAACTACACATGGTCATTGAGACATGTAACAGGCACTGTCTCATTTGACTCGAGTAACGAGACAGTACGTCAGAGCAGTAAAAGTAGGGCTACAGGCACTCATTTTCCTTTCTTCATAAGAACACTCATATTTCAGTGATTGACATATGAATAATTGGACACCACACGTGTCAGACTGAGTCTTTTTTTTTTAGAAAAGGGAATATATTACTCAATATTTCAGCCTCTGTATCGAATGATACATGTAGCTGTCCATATTAACAAACTCAGACAAATGACCAGACCAAGGTATCAAGAAAATAAAGTTTGCATCCATTGTTTCACGCCACAAATATAACTAAAACGTGAGCCTGTTGGTAAATCACCAACCATTATTTGCGAAGATCTCCATGGCTGCAGTCTCAAGCAAGCTGCACGCCCTCTTCAGCACGTGGCGAAGCTCCTCCTTCTGTAGGAGAGACCAAAAGCGGCTCCAGTATGTCTCTCTGAAGACTACCTGTATATATGATGGTATTGTTGTGTTGTCAAAGACCACATCATTACGAGATAGCCATATTGCCCAACACAGAGCAGATGTACCACTCCAAATAAGTTTCTTTAATTTGACCTCAGTCCCCAACCCCCCCCCCCCCCCCCCCAACCAATCAGTAAACATATGCTGAAGTTTAATGGAGGAAAAATATTAAAGGAACATGAATAATGCGCCATATGAACTTTGCTAGAAGACAATCAAAGAACAAATGTTGAATACTGTGTCAGACTGAGTCTAAGTGGTAATGCACCTATTGAGCACAAAAACCCCTTGTTTGTCACAACATGGTATGTCTCAATTCAACCCGAAATGTAGTAGCATTGGTATAGGAGACACATACCACGGTATGTGTTTCAACTTCAGCACGTATCAAACCTCACCCTTGCTTGGGTAAATGCCAGGAGAGTGGTGTTCAATCAAGGCACGATAGCCATTGCACTCCATAAGCACCTTAAACTCGAGCAAGTTCCCATCAGCAGCCACTTCATCGGCGTTTGTAGGGGAAAAAAATTCTATAGGAACCGTCCGCATATTGCTTCTGTGCGGCCCCGCCTGGATTGCCGACGCGTGGACAACGTGGGGGCATCGAACGGGAGCGGATGAGGTCGGCTTGGCACCTGTGCATGACGCTCCCGCACGGCTTGGCTTCTGCATGACATGTTTCCTCGGCTCCAGTCGTTTAGCAGCTTCGGCTTGTCCATCAAACGCTTTTTGCCCTCGACCTCCGCCAGAAACTCGCAGCCATGATAGGGAAAAGGCCGCCGCCGCCGCCGCCGGGCATGAGGACGACGCCACCGCCGCTGCCTCAGCCCCAGGTACGAGGACGCTGCCGCGGCTTCAACCTCTAGGCACAAGGATGATCCAACCAGCTATTCTTTCACTCAAATGAATCTGATTGAGTTTAAGAGCTGAATCAATGCATCCTTCTCTTAACATGTCACCAAATGTCGTTTCTGTATGCATGGGGTGGTTATCTGAGATCAGTGCCAATTTCATCTCCGATTTGCTAACATCCAACGCTGATCTGATGTCTGTACAATTTTTATCTCCGATTTGTTAACACCCATGTCAGACCCCATTTCTGGAATCTGTTGTGCATCCTGTATCAGTCCCTGGATCAGTAGCTGATACGCACAAGAACACAGATATGATAATCAAAAGCATACTTCGAATATGTAAATAAGTATGATACCTGATATGAGACCCTTAGCGGCGGTACGACGAGGATCTATAACTATCCAAGTCCTTCCGGCAGACTAATGGTGAAGCAGACAGCGGAAAACCATGGCCCACAACCACAAGCAGACTTGGGAAGCAGAACCGAAAACCCAATCGTCGTCTTTACCTATGAAGTCTTCTCCTACTAAACCAACAATTACAAACACGTGAGTACATAAGGTACTCCGCAAGCCCTACACTACTCAAGGGATATATACATGCATATTTGGTCTTAGCAAGGATTAGGCTATATGGTTTATTTGCAGCAAACAAACTTTATGCAAGGTTTAAGCAATCAAGGATCATAGATAAAACAGAGGGTTTGATTGTCATATTTTAGTTGGTTGGCCCTGGGGGAGAATGATTCAATCCCGCCAGTTCCCATATTTTAGTTGGGCCTTCCGACCTCAATGGTCGTACCGACCCGGCTCACCAGCCATCAATTCCAAAACACGGGCAATCTAATACCCACTCACACGCCAAGGAATAGAGAGTGGCTAATCAATGTGATCTCATAACATAAATGTGCCATATGCCGTGACAACGTCCAATCGATTGAATTTTACACTCTGCAGAGGTTGTACACTTTTCCCACAGGCTATGCACTCTTGATCGGAGAGTACATAACGCTCAATCCATCTTCTCCGAGTAGTCCCACAAGCCCACCACGAGGATTAGGAGCTTCCAGATAAATAGGTGTGCGACACCATTGGCCAAGAGTGCGGGTATTCATGCCGAGGTACAACTTAAGGTGCTCCTAACGTCCGTTTGCCACTACCAGCCACCAGGTGGAACTTGCTTGCAGGAGGTACCAAGAAGGTAGGAAAAAGTCCTGCCCATTAACAGGTTCTGTGGTTGTACGGAAGTCATCATGTTTACAGTCACAAGAACCGGTCCTTATGCGGCCGGGCGAGCGCCAAATATTCCACATAAGGTGGACTGCCACACAACACTATCTCCAATAATCACTGTGGCCTCGCCCTCAAACCATATCCATCCCATGCTCATCTCCATCTTCATCACCTAACACCAGTTGTGCTACTCCCAATCCCATATATATATATCACACACACCACCAAACTCATTTAACACATTTATAAAAGTAAGTATGTGAGTATGGTGTGGCAATGTAGAAACATTGCGAGGGGCCCTAAGCAATCTAGTAGCAAGGTGAACGTGCCATCATAAGAATGATGGAACTATCCTAGGGTTATCAAGGTGACAGGTAAACAAGGGTAAGCAAGGATTCTGATATTAACGCCTAAGTAACAGACATCAATATCAATAAGCAAGTAGGACCATAACTACACAATCAGTAAAATAACAAGTAATGCATAGTACGAGACGGCCATATAGGTGCATTGCGAAAAACAGTAGGTTCAATCATGATCAAGGAAAAGTAGAGCTTGCCTGGTAAATGCTATCCTAATCTTCGAGCTCCAAGTCTTCACTCTCTTCAACGAAGTCGATGACTCTAAGTCTTTTCTCACTGTGGTGCCGGTATCTTCTGGTCCTTCGTCGAAGCTGTGAAGTTGGTGTCTTCTGGCTTGTCCGTGAAGCTTGGGGTCTTCTGACTCTTCCTCGAATCTCGCGTAAGCTAGCGCATAAGAACATACCGTATAAACAAACTACCGCAAAAGAAAACAAAGATTCAAAAAGAGCCAAATAAGATCCAATAAGACTCCAATTAAGAACGAATAGAATCCAGTGAAGGATAAGAGATATCAATCATGTATGATGCATTAAGTTTTACTTTAAGTAGGGTTTTACCATTTTGAGGCTATTAAGAGTGATGCTCGAGCACTAGGGTTTTTGATGTGAATGAGGGATGCTAAACACAATGAGGGGTGCATGCTTGTGAGTGAGGGCGAAGAAGGCGTGTGTACGTGTCCTTTGTACATTTACAACACTACGGCTTTATATAGGTTGTAACCTATATAAAGGTTTGTGCAATAAGTGAACAAGGTGTAAGCTGTGTCACTTAATTTCTTACCTATAGATTAAGGTATTACCTAATAGTGATTAGTTAGTGTATTATTTACTACATTAGTTACTAAGACTAAGCTACTTATTATGTGTCATGAGCTAAGCGCATGACGATGGTACGTGCACGTGATTAAGTATGGCATGAATGCATGGTTGCGAATAAACACAACAATTAACTGATAAAGAACCACTAGCAAATAAAATAGCAAGGGACACAAACTCAAATAAATTCCAATGAAAGAAACAACAATTAAACGAGGACGATAAGTCAATAAGTTGGATAAAGATTGGTGGTGACAACAGAATAGATAAAGATTGAGCGATGATCGAACCGGATTAACTGATGTTGAGTTACGATAAAAGGTTACTAGGTTTTGATGTGGGGTGATATGGTAAGATTGGTTAGGTTCAATTAAAAAGGTGAACGAGCATATGTGACATGCGAGGATTGGCGTCGCATGATTCGCTGAGATAGGTTTTTATTGAGATAGCGAAGATTTCAGGGTATTGATGGCTTGTCAAAGTATTCTATAGCTTTAAGATTAGTACCAAAGGGTACTACGCATTTCTACGAACGCGTGAGCGCAAGAATCGCTCAAAACGGAGTTATGGTTGAGGAGTTACGGAGTTTTGAAGGTTCTAAGGGCTTATTTGTGAGAACAGAAAGGTTCTGGGGGCCTATTTGTAATTTTCGAGAGGTTACAGGGACCTAATCGTAATTAAGAGAAAGTTCAGGGGGCTTGGTGTAAAAGAGAGGGACTAATACGTAATTAAAGAAAAGCATAGGGGTGTTTCTGTAAAAATACAGGACCTAAACAGAATTACTGAAAAGGTCAGGGGCTTATCTGTAAAATGTACAGAGCCGGGATTTCCCAGGATTTTTGGGATTTATTTTTGTATAGGAAAAGGATTGTGAACCAGATCCATCGTGAACCGGGGGGGGGGGGGGGGGGGGGGTGGGGGGGGTTATGAGTCTATGGTTCATGTGAACGGGTGCACGGAGCTGAGGATGGAGGGGCTGCTGACTGGGCTAGGGAGACCGGTCAAGCGGGCCCCACGGCCGACGTGGCACGCCACGTGGACGGCGGCGCGTGACTGGGTCAAGGGCGGCCGGAGGAGGACGCGCGGCGGCGGCGTGCTGCCGGAAAGTTCGCCGGCGTCGTCGTCCGTGGCTAGATCTCGACGAGGTCATGGTTCTGGATGTCAGTGTCGCGTGGCGGATCGAATGGTGGGGTCCTCGTCGTCAGAGGATGGCCGGAGCGGCCACGCGGGCTCGCCGGACTTCATGGCGGCGGCGGCGCGCGATGCAATATGGCGAGGGAGTGGGTCGTGCTCGAGTGTGTGCTGCCGTGTGTGCGCGCGTGAGTGCGGGAAGTAGAGGCGCGGCTCGGCTTGGCCGAGCGCGGTCGGGATGGCTGCCGGCGATGAGGTTGCGCGGCGCGGGGGTGGCGCGCGGCGGCGGATGGCCGTGCGCGTGGAGAGAGAGGGAGAGGATGGGCGCAGGAGTAGGAGGGGAGAGGGGAGAAGCTCACCGTGGGCTTGGCGAAGCCAGAGGAGGAGGGGAGGCGGAGACGTGCTCGCCGATGACGGGGGCGTGGAGCACGGCGGCGGTGCTCGACGGGGATGAAGAGGGGGCGCGGCGCGTCGGGTTCTTGTGCGCCAGCGAGGTGCGCGGCGTCAAGGCGGAGCGGGGCGGCAAGGTCGCGTCGACGGAGAAGGCCGGGAAGATGGCCGGCGTCGAGGGAGCGACGGCGGCGAAGGTGCTCGTTGTCGATCTACCCCACGGTGGCGCGGCGGCTCGTGCTGGTGGGACGTCGAGGTGGAGCACGGTTCGGTGAAGCTCGGTGAAGGGTCGCGGGGACGCGGGGCTCGTTGCGGAGGAGAATTTGGCGGCGGCCGGCGGTGAGGAAGAAGAGGGGAGGAGAGAAATTGGAGCTCGATGGCGCTCGGTTTGGGGAGCTGAGAGATGGTGAAGGGAGAGGAGCTCTGTGCGCGTTCATTTTATAGGCGGGAGGAGAGAGAGGGGGCCGGGGGAGCGGCGTGGTCGGGGAATCGGATCTCGGGCGCGTCCACGGCCATGGCGACAAGGCGGCTCGGCGGAGCAGGCGACAAAGCGGCACGCGGGCGCGGCTTTTCCAGGCGGGCGCGGCGCGGAGCAGTTGGCGAAGACGCTCGACGGGACAGGTCGGCGAGGCGTGCGCGGAGGCAGGCGGCGGGCGCCACGCGGCGGGAGAAGGCTGCGGCGGCGCGGCGCGAAGAGGGAGACGACGCGCGCGCGGGCCGGGCCAGACTGGGCCAAGTTGGGCCGGGCAAAGGGGAAAGTGAGCACGCCGGGGGAGAGAAAGAAAGGCTGGCTGGGAAGGTAGAGGGAGAGTTGGGCCGGGGAGATGCAGCCCAGAAGGTGAAGGGAAAAGGAAAATGTTTAAACATTCTTCCAGAGATCAGTTCAAAACAAATTCGAATATGAATTCAAATTTGCGAGCGAATTAAACACCAGGGAGGAAAATTAAAATAAATACAGAGAGATCATACACTTGAGAACAAAATTTTATATTTTGGAAATTTCCATTTCTAACTCTAGTTTGCATAAGTTTAAGTAAATTTTGTTTTTGAAAATTCGATGAAAAGGTAAGAGTTAGGAAAAATTTAAATTTTGAGTGATTTTTATTTGGTTTCAAATTTTCGGGTGTTACAAATCTACCCCACTTAAAAGGAATCTCGTCCTCGAGATTCGAACGATCTATCGGACGGTGTAGAGCTTTCTCTTGCGGCTTCTTGCTTGACGGTGGTAACATCTAAAATTTCGTCGGCGACTTCATGGTGCTGTAGCTTCGATGGCAGATTCTCCTCATCGTATAAGTCCTTGGTACTGTAGATAGGACTGGCAGAGCTTCTTGCTTCTGGGAGTCTTCGAGTGTCAGTTGCTCTAACATAAGATAAGAGGCCTAAGGTTTTGGTTTCAAGGTTGTTGGGTTCGTTGACGAAAGGTACTACCCCACTTAAAGAGTTTTAACTTGGGGTATCACTGTTATCCTGAGTCCTTGTTGTCGGGTCGCATGGTCAGTAGCTTGTCTCTATAACCTTTCTTCTGTGAGGCTGTTGTTGTGATTCCGAAACTTTAGATTTCCATGGAATGGCACATTGACTGATATTGTGCACTCTATAATGCAAGGCACTTCTTTTCCAAAATTTATCCCCAGGGTGGGCCTTCCAAGGTTTCTTCAGAGTTATATAGTAAATTCTCTTTGTTGTGTTCTTTCAACAAAATAGTCAAAATCGTTCAAGAATGTGTAAGTTGCCTTTTCTTGATCTGTCCAGATTAGGACTAAGAAACCATACAGGTCGTCACTATTCTTCATACTATTATTCTTTCTTGTGGGGTCTCATAAACTCTTGCTATTTCAGGTTCATGATACTTTGTCCCAATACCACATATCTTTTATCCAAGGTCTGTAGAGAGATAAAGGAGTCTTAGTTTTCTCGAAACTTCAAATTCCTTGATTCTCAGTGCATACTTCTTTCCTCATGGAGACGGTCTGAAGCATTGCATGTTTTATTTCTGTGTGCACTAGGATAGTTTCCATTACAAAGTTTTTGGTGAGAAAAATGATCATAAGATGACTGTTATGATGTGTCCATACTCCTGGTGTAGGTAACACTTTGATTACTTCGGGGTACACTCATGGTCGTTGTGTTGATATCACTGCTCTGTCTATCGGCAACATGATTCTTCATTTCAAGGAATGAGAGGAAAATCCAGTTCTGCCCTTGTCATTGCTTTTTTTTTTTTTTTCAATTTGTACACTTTAAGCTAGATATTCCATTGCCTTAATGGGTAAGCTCTTCAATATTAATTCCTGTTGCCTTCTTCCTCTTTTTTTTTTTGTTTGCTGTTGACGTGAAACTAACATCTTACCCTTCTCAGTACTGCTTCTTGTAAACTTTCCAGTCATGCAACGATTCTTGGTTATCTTTATGCTGTACCCCTGACTGGCTTGATTCTGAGCTGAACTCTTGGGCAGTTGGTTTATTTGGTGGGGGTTTGGGTATAGGTTAGAAGGGGCTTTCGTAACGGGCTACTATTAAACTTTTGTTATTATTATAGTGATGTTTAGGTGAGTTAAGAGCACACATGCATAAAGAATAGAGAGTCAAAATAAAATCATCGAATCACACAAACAATTCAATTTATTTGTTGTGGTTTGATGTGTAAGCGTACTACGAACGAGGTTTAAGGCTTAAGGGTAGCCAACTATCGACATTTTTTGAAAATTATCATCAGAACTCGATCAGTAGTCCGTCGACCAAAAAGAATCGAGAGGGTCGTATGACTTGATCGGTTAAAGGAAAACCATTCTTCACTTTGTTTTATAGCAGTTTTGCTTTGCTAACTTGATACTTGGGGTTATCCGAGTACGTGTATCACATGATCATTGCATTTCACTTTTCTTGAGGGTAGCTTGCAACTACATTCTTCATGGCAACAGTGACACTTTTATTGCTCACGAACAGATTTACATCTTCAGTACAACTTCATTATCATGGTTACAAGGCACTACTATTACTTCTTGGTGACCACTCGTATCATTGAGAGGGGGGTGACGTCCTTCTAGAGATGTTGGGGGGTTCGAAAGGATCATGTGGGGTCTTCATCTTCAAGGTTGGGGAGCTTGAGGTGATTTTGAACATTTCACTCCATATGGGACTCTGACTGAAGCTCTTATATCTACCAACGCTTTCAATCCCTCGTTCTGTAGGTAGGACAGTCGACCATCAAGTGTGCTGCAAGGGTCAACAGAAATCTACTTGAGGCATACTTCACTTAGTATTTGGTAGACTTGCTCTTGCATCGGTTAGGTTGGTAGTATCCATTCTTATAAGACGGACATCTGGCAATCATGTGTCCTTCCTGTCTACAGTGGAAA